>JAANYP010006840.1:0-40000 GCA_020465985.1 Centrapalus pauciflorus | reverse complement strand
GTATGTATAGAGTCAGGTTCAAATAAGTATCTCTTGAATCTAGGGCACTCGAGGTACCGACCTTAAAAAACTTTTTTAATTTTTTTTTCACATAACAATGTTTAATTTAATGTTATACGCATGATATATGAATTTCACATACGTTCACACTTTTTGTGTCCTTAAAAATTATGTGAATGTTCAATGCATATTTATGTGAATGGTCATCCATGTGAATGATCATTTGACACAATGTGAATGGTGTGAATGACAATTCATATAATTTTTTTTACCATTCACAAGATTTATGATATATGTGTATAAATATATATATATATATATATATATATATATATATATATATATATATATATATATATATATATATATATATATATATATATATATGTATGTATAGAGTCAGGTTCAAATAAGTACCTCTCGAAATCAAGTGCACCCGAAGGTACCGACCTTAAAAAACTTTTTTTAAATTTTTTTTCACATAATCATGTTTAATTTAATGTTATACGCATGATATATGAATTTCACATAGATTCATACTTTCTGTGTCCTTAAAAATTGTGTGAATGCTCAATACATATTTATGTGAATGGTCATCCATGTGAATGGTCATTTTACACCATGTGAATGATGTGAATGACCATTCACATGATCTTTTTTACCATTCACAAGATTTATGATGTTACTTCTTTTGAAAAAAAAGTCTTATAATGTTGTCTTATACATGTCTATTCATAAAAAATATGTGTGAATGATCATTCACATTAGGATACGTTGGGTACACTGGAATCTTATAGGTACGCTGATGAGCCTGAATCTGTATATATATATATATATATATATATATATATATATATATATATATATATATATATATATATATATATATGTATGTATGTATGTATGTATGTATGTATGTATGTATGTATGTATGTATGTATGTATGTATGTATGTATGTATGTATGTATGTATGTATGTATGTATGTATGTATGTATGTAGGGATGGGATCCATTGTGAACAAGTTATTCGTTGTGAACATTGTGAACAAATAAAAAAAAAATACATATAATCATTCATATATATCAACAAGTGTTTGTAATATGATTCATATGATTCAAAAGGTTCATAGAAGTGTCTATTTAAGATTCAGAACATTCAAAAGGTTCATAGTACGTAGTTTTTATAACAAGATGCACAAGATGCATAAGATTCAACAAGATTCATGAGATTCGACAAATTAATTTGATTCAATAAAATCCATAGGATCAAATAAGATTAATGAGTTAATAGAAGGGTTCGGTAGTATTTTCAACAAGATTCATAAGATTCAAAAGCTATTTTATGGTTGTTCACAATGTTCACAACGAATAAAGTGTTCACAAAAGATCCTTAGTCTATATATATATATATATATATATATATATATATATATATATATATATATATATATATATATATATATATATATATATATATATATAGATGAAAACAATTATAATTGTAAGTATGGGGGCTTGTTGTAATTTGTCTATTCTTGTAATAAATAGATAGTATAAGTAGCTGGTGGTTAATAGTTTAGAGATAAGGAGTTCATTATTTTCCGTGCAAGAAAGTCAACAATAGAAAAGAGAGAAACCACCATTTCTCACAGTGGATGTAACTGATTTCCATTTTTCTTAATCAAATAATTCGGTCACGTTTGATTTAATTGTTTATTTCCATTGTATGATCTTGATTGCATATTGATTTTGATACAACAACTTATTTCACAAGAACACACTTACTACCCCATTTCATTTACTGAATAAGTGATTGGGGTTAATAAGTTCTTACTAATGCCAAAAGAACACCCCCTAAGTATTTAAGTTGTAGCTCCAAGAGTTGAGCTACATTTTTAAAAGCCTAGTAACTTTTGGTTGTATAAATTAGTTTGGTAAAAGTAGTTATATTTGTGGCTTTAAATTTATATCTATATATATTAATAAAAGAAAATGTTTATCGTCATGTGTCACTTTCTCGTCTAATCAAAATTTAATTTTCCCTCCTAATTTCCATATACAATTCCCCTTAAAAAAAAAATATGTAATTATATTAAACAATTAAGTAAAATTAATAATCAAATATTACCTAATTTAATTCCTATATTAAAATAATCTTTTTAGATGATTTTAATATCTTTAAGATTTAACTCTTAATTTTAGCTAACTAGACACTATATCGTACATTTAAACTTAGTACTTTATTCGTTTTGTTTTAATTATTTCGTTACTTACCACTTTTCGATTTAATTATAAATTTTAATAAAATATGTAAACTTCACATTTTATTCATTTTCAATAGATATATTTTTATGTTTCTAAGTTTTGACTTAATTTTGAAGAAAAATATATAAACTTAGAATTTTATTTATTTTTGACTTAAATATTTGTAACGTTAATATATTTGAAATTAATTATAACTTTTAAGTAAAATATATAAATTGTATAAACTTAACATAAACATTTATATGTTTAGATTAACGAAGCGTATATGTTTTGGATTGTATATTTTGACAGATTAATTTTGGTTTGTATATTTTGTAATTAAATCGGAACATATTAATGTAACAAAATAATTAGAATAAAATGAATAAAATAGTAGGTGTAAATTAATAAGTATTACTTATAAAAAAATATTTAAATCAAAATTTGTAACATCCGGAATCTAGCAGCAGGTACGTGTAATTTATTTATTGACTTTAAGAGTCGCCTCAATGAGTTGGTAAATTTTGATTGATAAATTGCACGTGAGTCAGTAAAGTAGATTGCTATTACGTGTAATTTTAATCGGTTGAGATAATAACCGGTCTAGTAGTAATTGGAGATTTGGGGTTGTTTTAATGAGTTAATTTACATTCTAAACCCAAGTCGTTAATTTGAGATGAATTGGGTTAACGAGTGTCTACCTAGTGATTAATGAGTACCGTACCCGTTTTAATTGAGTTCGGGACCGGAAACGTATATATAGCTTATTGTGTTTCATTCTTTCATTTCACAAAGCTTAAAAGAAGTATATGTGTGTGTGTGAATCCAGCCAAGAGACCAGAGAGAGAACCAAGAGGGAGCAGCAGCCATAACTAAAGAAAACCACCATCACCATCTTTTCAACGTGTAGCTCGAATTCGAGAAGGAAGGAACGTATTAAGGGTTCGTAGCTAGACCTGGAACTTGTAGAGCCTGTCGTTGATAGCGGGACTGTAGTCGTGCTTCAGGTGAGTTACTTACTTGTTGCTTATTATCCGGGTCCGATGTGGATCCTTTTACATGTTGACACTTGTTAGCACAGAGCAGAGTTCGTGGATCACGCGTATAGTCGTTGATACGCAGAGTAGAGGCCTGTTGGGTCATTCCCAACTCAGTGGACCTGACAACCCACTACTTTGTGGAGTGGGCTATGCAGGCTGTGCCGGGTCGCTCCCGATGAGGCGTCGGGCCGTTGATGCCGGCCGCATGTAGAGTTGTTTATCAGTTGTTACGTTGTGCTAACTATTTTATAAACTGTTTTAAAGTTGTTTATAGTAACTCACCAGCTTTCCGCTGACTGTTGTTTTAACCGTGGATCTCAGGTACGAGGACTGAGGCTAGGGATACAGCGGGCAGTAGCCGAGACCCGCCGCGTGGACAGTAGTTAGTGACTACTTTCGTAAGTAGTCTTGATGTTTTGTGGTTTGGCTTATTAGCCAGTGATTTATGGATGACTGTAACCTTTACTTATGTAGTGGTTGCCGGACTTGGTTGACGGGGGTTGGTTCCCGTCCTGTGTTACTTATGTCCGATGTTGATATTTAGTAGTAATTAGCTGTTTAACCCTTGATGATGTTGCCTATGATTTGATGACGTGGACTGTGAGTCCTATGTGGCATTAGTCGAAAAAGTAGGGTGTTACAAAATTAATAAAACCCCAAAATAATTAGAAAAAATGATACCCCGAGTGCCACTATACGTTACAAAATAATTAAATTAGAATGTCCCGATATTTATAATTTTCTCATAAAAATTATAATTAAATAAAATTATATTAACATAATTAAATATTTATATGAAAATGTTTAAAAGACAAAAATGTACAAATATTTTTACAAATAAAATATAAGATAAATAAAATTTTAATAAATAAATTTGATATGTAAAAAGACGTAAATTATATAAATTTAAATATAAAAAATTGGATAATTCAAATAATAAATTAAATATATTTTAAAAAAGTAAAATATAATAATAATAATAAGTTTTTTAAATTAACATTGTTAAATTTAAACATAAAATAAAAATTCATGTAAAGGACTAAAAGTGAAAATAAATTACATATTTGAGGGACCAAATATGTTATTGAAAAAGGGCAAAACCGTCATTTAGAAAAAATTATGAGAAAGAGGGACCAATTTCGCAACTAAATAGTGTTTTGAGGGACCATTTTTAAAGACCACGGACTATATTCGTAATTTCAATCATACCACAGGGACCATTTCTGTAATTTACTCTAGAAATAAATTTGAACTTTTTTTGGGAAAAAGTTTCTAAATTTGGAAAGTGTTTCTAAATTTCGAGTTTACGAACTTTATTTAATTTAAGAACGATACTAGACATAATTACTTTAACTAATGGTAGATTAATTGCTTTTAGGAATTATTTTCATTGCAAGATGAAACTGAATTCTAGATTATTTATATTCTTTACTGCTTTATTTATGTTTGTGACATAGCCGAGCCTTGAGACCCATTGTTTGTGATGGTTGTTTATTTAATCTTAATGTTTGTTATTTTATTAATTGGTTATTTTGGGAAGGCCTGCGTGCCATTGAAATCTCGGTTTTATAATACAATCTGTAATAGGTTAGACAATAGGCAAATGTATTCAGATTACAATTATGTAAAGTTCTTGGTGAAGATATCCATTAAGAAGGAGGTCATTCATCTAGGTAGCTCAGAGACATCATCAGATGATAAGGCTAGTGAGAGCTTAAATAGTTCAACCTTCTTGCCTTGTGTGTTGATATTGTCCCTTAAGTGTTGATAGTGTCGTTATAGTAATGTTGTTTACATTATGCAGAGATTCTATGACAGACGAGCAGAGACCCGAGGGTCCCACTGGGGGACGGGTATCAGATGAGGAGTTTGCCCGACGACTACAGGAGGCCTACGAGAAAGGCCGTGCTGAGGGTATTCAGTCCCAGACCCAGAGTTCAGGCGGAGGTAGAGATTCAGGAGCTGGTTCATCGCGAGCGGCAGGCAAGGGGTGTAAATATAAGGAGTTCCTTGCTGCACACCCGCCAGAGTATCACGGCGAGCCCGGGGCCGTGAAGGCCATGTACTGGTTGCAGGATATGGAGATGGCTTTCCGTATCACAGGATGCCACCCTGATCAGATGACGACTTTTGCTAGTGCCCAGTTACGGACTAGCGCTCAGCAGTGGTGGCGTACGATTAGAGATATGATGGGAGACGGACCAGCCTACGAGATGACCTGGAGCCAGTTTAGGGCTCGTTTCGAGGAGCAATACTGTCCTGAGGACCGCAGGGCTCAGCTGGAGATTGATTTCCTGACATTATTTCAGGGACAGCGATCGGTTGATGAGTACGAGAAGATTTTCATCGATTTGAGTTTGTTCGCGCCGATTCAGATTAGTACAGAGTCACGGAAGATTAATCGGTTTCTGATGGGATTGCGTAAGGAGATTCGAGAGTTTATTGATACCGGTTACATTCCGACATATGCCAGGGCAGTCGAGTTAGCTCGTAGACGAGAGAGCGAGTTATCTCGTAGAGATCCAGTGGTCGAGCAGCCACGAGTCACTCAGTCGGCTGGACAGGGAGGTGGTTTTGACAGAGGTAGAGATAGAGATCGGGACAGAGATAGTCGTCCCAGTCAGTTTCAGCCTAGAGGCGACGACCGTCGACGCGCAGAGTCTGAGGGAGGAGATAGGCACAGAGATAGGTCTTCTCAGAGATCAGATCGCAGGCCCGATGACAGGGGCAGTCGTTTTGCAGGGTCCGAGCAGAGGGGAGGAGCATCGAGTTCGGGGTCAGCTAATAGAGAGCGGTTTTGCAGGAGATGCCGCCAGAGGCACACAGGGGAGTGTGATCCCCGCCATGTGCGTTGCTTCCGTTGTGGTCAGCCCGGCCACACCCAGACAGGATGTACTTCGAGAGACCCGCTATGTTTTAATTGCAGGCGGCCTGGTCATCAGTCCAGAGATTGTACAGCTCCGCGGCAGGGGGATTCGAGACCGCCGACCCAGGGTCAGAGTTCTGTTGGCTCTTCAGCGCGCAGAGATACTGTTCCGCCAGCGAGAGGTCGAGTTTTTCAGTTGACAGCGGAGGAGGCTCGAGATACAACCGACGTGGTTTCGGGTACGTTCATTTTAAATGGTCATAGTGCCCGAGTGTTGTTCGATTCCGGAGCGAACCGTTCCTTTGTTTCGTTTGCCTTTACTGCATATTTTACTGCTTTGCCTGTTGAGTTGTCAGAGCCATTAGTCATAGAGCTTGCTAATGGCAGTGCTTCTGTAGTTAGGCATATTTATGCCCAGTGTATATTAGAGATAGACGGTTATCCATTTAGGATCGATTTGTTGCCTATAGAGATCGGTAGTTTTGATGCCATTGTAGGTATGGATTGGTTAGCTTCTCAGCGTGCTGATATTGCGTGCTCCAAAAAGATCATTCGGCTACCGGTTTCTGCGGATCGTGTTATTACGGTGTACGGAGAGCGCAGTAGGGGCAGTGTTAGCCTCATTTCTGCGATTCAGGCTAGTCGTTGTTTAGCCAAGGGTTGTTCCTCCTTCCTAGCATATGTAGTTGATGCGAAGAAGGAGAAGCAGAGTATAGAGACCGTTGATGTCGTTTCAGAGTTCCCCGATGTGTTTCCCAAGGAACTACCTGGTTTGCCACCGGACAGGCAGGTAGAGTTTCGTATAGAGTTGGTGCCAGGTGCAACTCCCATTGCGCGCGCACCCTATCGTTTGGCTCCTACCGAGATGAGGGAGCTGATGAGTCAGTTGCAGGAGCTGTTGGATCATGGCTTCATTCGACCGAGTACTTCTCCGTGGGGTGCTCCAATTCTATTTGTAAAGAAGAAAGATGGGTCGATGAGGATGTGTATAGACTATCGCGAGCTTAATAAGGTAACGGTGAAGAACCGTTATCCTCTTCCGCGGATAGATGATTTGTTCGACCAGTTACAGGGAGCCAGCGTGTTTTCGAAGATCGACTTGCGCTCGGGATACCATCAGCTGAAGGTTTATGAGCAGGATACAACGAAGACAGCATTCAGGACCCGATATGGCCACTATGAGTTCCTGGTTATGCCGTTCGGGCTAACCAATGCCCCAGCAGCCTTTATGGACCTGATGAATAGGGTCTGCCGTCCGTATCTTGATCAGTTTGTCATAGTGTTCATAGATGACATCCTGATATATTCCCGATCAGTAGAGGAGCATGCGGCGCACCAGCGAGAGATTTTAAGTGTGTTACGGCGAGAGAAGCTATATGCGAAATTCTCGAAATGTGAGTTCTGGCTTCGAGAAGTTCAGTTCCTAGGCCATGTCGTTAGCGGCGAGGGCGTTTCTGTTGACCCAGCTAAGATAGAGGCCGTTATGAGCTGGGAGAGGCCCCAAAGTGTAGCAGAGATTCGCAGTTTCCTGGGATTAGCCGGATATTATCGTCGATTTATCCAGGACTTTGCTTTGATTGCTGTGCCGTTGACTCGTTTGACTCGCCAGTCAGTTCCGTTTGAGTGGACTGAGGATCAGGAGTTCGTGTTCGAGGAGCTGAAACGTCGATTGTGCCAGGCTCCAGTGTTAGCCCTGCCTGAAGGCACCAGTGATTTTGTTGTATATACTGATGCTTCGGGGACAGGGTTAGGGTGTGTATTGATGCAGAGGGGCCGAGTGATTGCTTATGCTTCTCGCCAGTTGAAGGACTACGAGAAGAATTATTCGACCCATGATTTAGAGTTGACGGCTATCGTGTTTGCGCTGAAGATTTGGCGCCATTATCTGTACGGAGTTCCGTTTACTTTGTTTACCGATCATAAGAGTCTCCAGTATTTGTTCAGCCAGCGTGATCTGAATATGCGCCAGAGACGGGGACTAGAGTTGATCAAGGATTATGATTGCGACATTCAGTACCACCCAGGTAAGGCGAATGTGGTAGCAGACGCGCTCAGTCGAAAGGAGCGCGGATCTTCGAGCCGAGCCCGTAATTACAGGGTCGAGGTGACATCTACCCTGATAGAGAGGCTTCGAGAGGCACAGGCCATTGGGATGCGTGCAGAGAACCACCGGAGGGAGCACATTTTGGGTCAGTCACAGGAGTTCGAGACTGACTCTCGAGGGTTGTATGTGAGACAGGGTCGAGTTTGGGTTCCTAGGGCCGGTGATGCACGACAGTTGATCTTGGAGGATTCTCATAAGTCTCGCCTTGCTATTCATCCTGGTAGTACGAAGATGTATCAAGATCTCCGTGTGTTATATTGGTGGCCCGGCATGAAACGGGCTATAGCTGAGTTCGTCGAGCGTTGTCTGACTTGCCTACAGGTGAAGGCCGAGCACCAGAAGCCCCATGGCCGCTTACAGCCGTTAGAGATTCCTCAGTGGAGCTGGGAGCATATCATGATGGACTTCGTTACGAAGTTGCCGCGGACTCCACGTGGATACGATGCGATATGGGTAATAGTAGACCGGCTTACGAAGACAGCGCATTTTCTGCCGATCCGGGAGACTTATACGTTGGAGCAGCTCGCCCGAGTTTATTTGTATGAGATTGTCTCCCGACATGGGGTTCCAGCCTCGATAGTTTCCGATAGAGATGCTCGATTCACGTCCACCTTCTGGCAAAGCTTACAGCGAGCGTTGGGTACTCGAGTGCAGATGAGTACTGCTTATCATCCCCAGTCGGACGGCCAGTCCGAGCGTACGATCCAGACGATGGAGGATATGCTACGAGCCTGTGTAGTGGATTTTAGTGGGTACTACTGAAGGTATCCCCATGGAAGGGTGTGATTCGATTCCGGAAGCGAGGTAAGCTCAGTCCGAGATTCATTGGGCCGTTCCGTATAGTTGAGCGAGTGGGCACGCAGGCCTACCGATTAGAGTTGCCTCCAGAGTTGCGTGGGGTACATTCTACCTTCCATGTTAGCTACCTGCGACGATGTTTGGCCCCACATGAGGAGACGGTTCCCATGGCGGAGATCGAGGTAGACGAGCAGCTGAGATACGTTGAGCATCCCGAGACTATTCTAGACCGCAAGATAAAGAAGTTGCGGAAGAAAGAGATCCCGCTGGTATTAGTACAATGGCGGTATCATAAGGGTTCCAGCGCTACCTGGGAACCCGAGGCGGACATGCGGCAGCGGTATCCGCATCTATTCACCTGAGTTGAGATCCCGAGGACGGGATCAGTTCTAGAGGGGAGGATTTGTAACATCCGGAATCTAGCAGCAGGTACGTGTAATTTATTTATTGACTTTAAGAGTCGCCTCAATGAGTTGGTAAATTTTGATTGATAAATTGCACGTGAGTCAGTAAAGTAGATTGCTATTACGTGTAATTTTAATCGGTTGAGATAATAACCGGTCTAGTAGTAATTGGAGATTTGGGGTTGTTTTAATGAGTTAATTTACATTCTAAACCCAAGTCGTTAATTTGAGATGAATTGGGTTAACGAGTGTCTACCTAGTGATTAATGAGTACCGTACCCGTTTTAATTGAGTTCGGGACCGGAAACGTATATATAGCTTATTGTGTTTCATTCTTTCATTTCACAAAGCTTAAAAGAAGTATATGTGTGTGTGTGAATCCAGCCAAGAGACCAGAGAGAGAACCAAGAGGGAGCAGCAGCCATAACTAAAGAAAACCACCATCACCATCTTTTCAACGTGTAGCTCGAATTCGAGAAGGAAGGAACGTATTAAGGGTTCGTAGCTAGACCTGGAACTTGTAGAGCCTGTCGTTGATAGCGGGACTGTAGTCGTGCTTCAGGTGAGTTACTTACTTGTTGCTTATTATCCGGGTCCGATGTGGATCCTTTTACATGTTGACACTTGTTAGCACAGAGCAGAGTTCGTGGATCACGCGTATAGTCGTTGATACGCAGAGTAGAGGCCTGTTGGGTCATTCCCAACTCAGTGGACCTGACAACCCACTACTTTGTGGAGTGGGCTATGCAGGCTGTGCCGGGTCGCTCCCGATGAGGCGTCGGGCCGTTGATGCCGGCCGCATGTAGAGTTGTTTATCAGTTGTTACGTTGTGCTAACTATTTTATAAACTGTTTTAAAGTTGTTTATAGTAACTCACCAGCTTTCCGCTGACTGTTGTTTTAACCGTGGATCTCAGGTACGAGGACTGAGGCTAGGGATACAGCGGGCAGTAGCCGAGACCTGCCGCGTGGACAGTAGTTAGTGACTACTTTCGTAAGTAGTCTTGATGTTTTGTGGTTTCACTTATTAGCCAGTGATTTATGGATGACTGTAACCTTTACTTATGTCGTGGTTGCCGGACTTGGTTGACGGGGGTTGGTTCCCGTCCTGTGTTACTTATGTCCGATGTTGATATTTAGTAGTAATTAGCTGTTTAACCCTTGATGATGTTGCCTATGATTTGATGACGTGGACTGTGAGTCCTATGTGGCATTAGTCGAAAAAGTAGGGTGTTACAAAATTAATAAAACCCCAAAATAATTAGAAAAAATGATACCCCGAGTGCCACTATACGTTACAAAATAATTAAATTAGAATGTCCCGATATTTATAATTTTCTCATAAAAATTATAATTAAATAAAATTATATTAACATAATTAAATATTTATATGAAAATGTTTAAAAGACAAAAATGTACAAATATTTTTACAAATAAAATATAAGATAAATAAAATTTTAATAAATAAATTTGATATGTAAAAAGACGTAAATTATATAAATTTAAATATAAAAAATTGGATAATTCAAATAATAAATTAAATATATTTTAAAAAAGTAAAATATAATAATAATAATAAGTTTTTTAAATTAACATTGTTAAATTTAAACATAAAATAAAAATTCATGTAAAGGACTAAAAGTGAAAATAAATTACATATTTGAGGGACCAAATATGTTATTGAAAAAGGGCAAAACCGTCATTTAGAAAAAATTATGAGAAAGAGGGACCAATTTCGCAAGTAAATAGTGTTTTGAGGGACCATTTTTAAAGACCACGGACTATATTCGTAATTTCAATCATACCACAGGGACCATTTCTGTAATTTACTCTAGAAATAAATTTGAACTTTTTTTGGGAAAAAGTTTCTAAATTTGGAAAGTGTTTCTAAATTTCGAGTTTACGAACTTTATTTAATTTAAGAACGATACTAGACATAATTACTTTAACTAATGGTAGATTAATTGCTTTTAGGAATTATTTTCATTGCAAGATGAAACTGAATTCTAGATTATTTATATTCTTTACTGCTTTATTTATGTTTGTGACATAGCCGAGCCTTGAGACCCATTGTTTGTGATGGTTGTTTATTTAATCTTAATGTTTGTTATTTTATTAATTGGTTATTTTGGGAAGGCCTGCGTGCCATTGAAATCTCGGTTTTATAATACAATCTGTAATAGGTTAGACAATAGGCAAATGTATTCAGATTACAATTATGTAAAGTTCTTGGTGAAGATATCCATTAAGAAGGAGGTCATTCATCTAGGTAGCTCAGAGACATCATCAGATGATAAGGCTAGTGAGAGCTTAAATAGTTCAACCTTCTTGCCTTGTGTGTTGATATTGTCCCTTAAGTTTTGACCCAATTAGTTTATCCGTATGGCTCTCGGAAACCAAATTAGTTTCGGCAAGGTTATGTCACCATGTGGTTGTATGTTTTATTTCTTTATGGTTTATATATAGATCTGCGTGGTTGTGGTGACAAAGTAGATAAATATGACATTTTTTATGACATCTGTTTTTCAAATAAAAGGAGATTTATTCTAAAATGTCGTATGATCAAAGAGTTGAATTATTTTAAAATTGGTATATTAACTGGACTGTTTACAAGAAAATGTGGTGTCTAGGATAGTCACGCTCGTGCTGTGGTTGTTGAATTTCCAAAAGGTTTATAACCGAAAGGATGTTTCCCCCTAACTGACCTAGCGACTAGTTGTTGGTAAGACACTGCTTATTAACCCAAATTAAATATCAGACTCAACACGCCGTCCATATAGTGACACTCAAGGTGACCGGTCGTCGTAAGTAGGTTCAACATTCATTGGGTGTTTACGTCGCAAACTGTAAGGCACAACAAGGCCGCAATCAAACCATTTCTATACCATAGGGGGAGATGTCTAATTAAACCTGATTGATACACTTTAGGGGAGATTTTAAGGCTTTTTAACGCCTTATTGTTGCAAAATCAACCTAAGTCTGCTTTACACTGTTACATTAGTTGTCACTTGGCAGAATGTCAAAGCTGTCCATAACTATTGGACAGGTTTTACAGGACCGTCTAAGTTATACATGTTTGTTGACTGTTTTGAATCTAGAAAGTGCTATGTTCTTTGGAAATAGAACCTGTTCTTTGTGAACAGATTTTACACTTTACGGAATTTGTTTCCATGTCATCATGCATAGTCTTGGACGTAAAAATCAGTATACAACTCAAGAGTAAGTGGAAAATCAGATGTGGCTGGTTCTGCCAAAGCTGCTTGAAGCATGAAGACAAAGAGGATATCTGAAATGGGTAACAGACCATTTCTTATATCAAAATAGAATTACAAGGAAGAGTAAAGGTCTAAAGTTGACATTCCTCTTTACGGTAAAGTTGTGGACGACAGAGACAAAAAGGAAAAGACAAAGATTCTGCAGCAAGTGGGCAAAGCCTGATTTGTCAGATTTATGCAGAAAACTAATCTTGTCTTTTTGCAAGACATTCCCACTTTCTCTACAACCAATGAAGAAGCTTCACGGAGATTCTGTGTATGAGTATAGAAGAGAAGCTTCCAAGGAATTAGAGTATCAAGATAGACATCCCCAAACAAAGAACGTGTATTGCAAAGCAAAGTGTGTTTTTCATGCATGCAAGTTCTGTTTTCCTCTTAGAGTTAAATAGCCGAGTGTGTCTAAGCTGTTCAACCTAAAAGCTGATCTGTCTGTATCTTGTGTAAACAGTGAGTGAACCTTAGTGAGTCAATTCATTTAAACTAGTCTGAGTGAGTCTTACATTAGTTTAAAGTCTGTTGTTTCAACTCTGTCATCTCAGTTTGGATCATTCCGCAATCCAAACTTGTTTGTAATTTAACAAGTGTTTATATATATATATATATATATATATATATATATATATATATATATATATATATATATATACAAACATTGAGAAAAAGTGTGTGATAAAGGATTAGTTGTATTCACCCCCCCCCCCCTTTAGAGCTTATCTAAACATAGTTGGAAAACCTTTTGGGACCTACAACTGGTATCAGAGCAGTTAGAGTGTGGGTCATCTCTAGACCTCTTATAACTTCCCATTTCCCACCGTGGACAACAGTGCTTAAAACTCCTTTTCCTACTATGACAATGGCTCTATGCCAAACCTCCTACGTTTAATCATAAAAAATTCTTAGGCTGGAAATGGAGAATGATGTTGTACCTTGAATATCTGGATGTTCAACTTCCTGAAATTGTGATGGAAGGTCCTTATGTACCTACTTCTATTACTACCATTACTCAATTTGCAGAAGGTGTTGTTCTTGAATTCAGGACCATTGAAAAAGCAAAAGCTCAATGGACTGATGAAGATAACAGACTGGTGACCCTTGATGCAAAATCCAGGAAAATTCTTGTAATCTATCTCCCTGATGATGTGTTTAAACATGTTGAGAAGATGAAGATTGCCAAAGAAATGTCGGATACTCTATGTACTGTCTATGATGGTCCAACTATCACATTGGATAACAGGATTAACAAAACTTGTTAGACTATATGAGCGGTTCTATGCTAAGCCTAAGGAGAGTCTCACTGAAACCTACACCAAGTTCACTGCTCTAATAAATGATCTTAAAGCTGTTGGGATCATTAAGGACAGTTTAACCTTGGTAAACAAGTTCTTAGATATCTTTCCTATGGAATGGAACTATTTTTCAACTATTCTCAGAAACACAGGTACTATCAGAAGCATGGTCAAGTAAACCTTTATGGGTCCTTGCTGAATGATGAACAATCAAGGCTGCAAAAGAGAAATGCCTTGGAAATGTCTAAGAGAGGTTCAGCGTTGGTGGCTAATATGAGGCAACCTGTAAATCAGGTGTGTGATGTGTTGACACAAGCTGATTCTCAGGCTGATGATAACTTGGCAGTCACCTCAGAGGAAGAAGAGGAATGTGAAGATCTTGGTGAACTTGATGATGAGCAAATGATTGTTATGCTTGTCAGAATTTTTAACAAGAAAAAGTTTGGAAACAGAATGTCACAAAGGAAATCAAGTGCTATAAAAAAGAAAGCATTTGAAAAATCTAAGGCTGAGTGTTTTAAATGTGGCAAAACTGGTCATATAGCTGCAGACTGTGTGTCCAAAGCTGTTTGCTCATCATCCAAACCTCACAAGACAAACGGAGATGATAGCTGTAGGATTAAGTATCTTGTAGCCATGGCTAAGCTGAAAAAGTTGGAAGACTCTGTGGCTTTCAACAAACTAAAGGGACTGATGGCTGAAACCTGTGATTAGGAAGACTCTGACTCATCTTCTAATGAGGAAGATATCAACTGCCTGGTGGCCTTCTACAAGTAACTTCAAACAAGATTTTTGCGGAAGATGAAGCTCTTAGCTCTTTGGAATACTGGAATCCTACAATTATGTACAAGGTACAAAATTTTAAATATTACAGTTCTGAAGAAAAAGATAAAACGTTTGATTAGTTGTTTATGGATCTATAAGTTGCTATTGAGAAATAAGATGCCTTCAAGTCTGGGATTTTAAAATTAATAACTGATCTTCAACTAAAAACTAATGAACTTGACAGTTTTCATAAGGTGAAAACTGAGCTTGATGAAGTAAAACACATAAACACAATTTTGTTAGAAGAAAAGAGAGAAACAGACTTAAAGCATTCAAAGCTTCAACAGATTGTTGACTCTTGGTTCCATTATACTTAAAGAGTCAATCAATGTATCAATAAGCAAATTCTTGCTCAGTTCCAAGCATATCTTGGGAGGAGACCTTGGTACAACAGAATCAATAGTTAAAATCAAGAATATAGAAACAGATTTGTCTACTTTTGATGAACTTCCAAATACCTTTATTCAAATTGTAAATGAAAAGTTGATTTCAACAAACAGGTCAATTTGTCAGGCCTCAAAATACTGACAGTTCATGTGGGAAAGTTGTGAAGTCTGGTGATGGGATGTGTTCTCCATTAAACCACATTGCTAAGTGCCCAACTTCCTCAAGTGGACAACTTAATGGAAAAGGTGTTAAACCTTTAGTATTGGCTAATAAAGTTGTCAATAAGATAGGTTCTGAGGCAAAGAATAACGGTAAGAAACCTATGCCTCCATTCAATGCTAAATTTTTTGAAAAGAAATTTTCAAAGGGAAAGCAGCTTACAACCAACAATAGTAAGTCTCATGTTGGAAGTAAAACTTCTATGGTTTCAAATACGTTTTTAAGTCATAATGGCAAACTGGTTATAAATGAAAGAAAAATATTTTGTTAAAACCAAACAAGATGACCATGCTACCTCAAGTTTTGCAAAAGTCATCCGATATCAGTATAGGCAAAGGCAAAGGCAAAGCCATTACTCAACCTGAGAAAACTGGAAACAAATTTTCCGAACAGCTGGAAAGGCATAAGACAGTTAAATTGCCTATCTTTGATCTCTGTCCTCCTAAAAAGAGGAAAGAGGATTCAGGCAAAGCGGTTACAGATGAACTTCCTAAAAAATCTGCTGGTCTATCTAAAACAAGTCAAATCTTTGCAAAACCTGTTGATAAGACAATAGAGAAAATTCAGAATGTGTTTCTAATACTAAAAAATCAAGCAGTGTTGGAAGTAACAATGTCATTGAGGAGAGTATCATAGCAGATACAATCCAAATAGATAATATTAGTGTTGATCTAGGTGGTCCATCAACAAATGTTGATGAAGATGGAAAACGCATCCCAGTGATGAGTTCCTTTAAGGTCTAATGTCTCCTTTTGTTACTCTGCAGGTTAAATAACAAAGCCAGGTTTAGTACTTGGACAGTGGCTGCTTTGGTCACATGACAGGTTGCATGGACCTGCTGAGTGATCTTAAGCCTGAAAAACGCCCAAAAGTCACCTTTGGTGACAATGTCCAAGGATCCACAGAAGGATATGGAACCCTTCATGCAGGTGCTGCAATTTTCAACAAAGTGGCCTATGTGTCTGGGCTAAAACACAACCTTGTAAGCATTAGTCAACTGTGTGATGCTGGATACAAGGTTGACTTTGATGAGCACATAGGGTACATATTGGATCCCCAGGATAAAGTTGTGTTGTGTGCACAAAGAAAGAAAGGGGTAAACATTGTAGATATGAAATCTACTGATCAAACAACTGAGACATGTTTCATCTCATGGAGCAATGCAGACCTCAACTTGTTATGGCACAAAAGGCTCTCACACATGAACTTCAAGAACATCAACAAACATTGTAAGAAAGAGTTAGTAAGAGGTTTGCACACTATAACTTCTGTTAAGGATAAACTATACTCAGCTTGTGAGAAGGGTAAGCGAAGAAAAACATCGTTTACTCAAAACATATCCTTAGTGATAAAGAGGTTAAATAAAACTCCTTATGAACTACTTAAAGAGAGAAAGCCAAATATAAGCTATTTGCATGTGTTTGGATGTCCTTGTTTTATTCTGAACCAAAAGGATCAGCTGGCTAAATTTGAACCCAAATTTGATGAAGGAGTGTTTGTTGGATACTCAGCAGTTCCAAAAGCCTACAGAGTATACAACCCAGGAGAAAGGTGGTAAATGAATCCATCAATGCCATCTTTGAATAGTCTGCAAATCCTTCACTCAAAGTTGATCCTGAATTAGTTTTAAGAGACTTCAACATTGATGATCTTCTACACTCAAATACTGAAGAAAAGGACTCTAAAGCTTCCACCTCATGCAGAGTGGAACCTGAAAACCACAGTAGACATGATGATGACTATATTGGTTCACCCTGTGTGAATAAGTGCAGTGATATAGTTGATGTACCATGCCCAGAACCAATCACCGCTGATTTCCCTAAATCCTCTACTGATGTGTTCAATACCAATGTCACTTCCTCAATAGATGAATAAACTCGAGATATCAGTCTGTCTGATAATCAGGAAAGTTGTTCTTCAAGACCTATTGTGAATTAAACTGGCGTTCAAGATACAGAGGAATCATCATTGAAACATGATCCTAAGTGGATCAGGTGTCAACCAAATGATCAAATAATAGGTGACATCAATAAGGGTGCGCAGATAAGGTGGGAAAGTCTTGGAAACTTCTATATGTTTTCAAGTTTTGTGTCTTTGATGGAGCCAAAGAAAATTGATGATGCACTGAAAAATGCCAATTGGATCACTGCCATGCAGGAAGAACTTAATCAGTTTGAGAGAAACAAAGTATCAAAGCTAGTAACCATGCCTAAAGGAAAAAAAATATTTGGCACAAAATGGGTTTTCAGAAACAAGATGGATGAGCACGTTCATGTCATTAGAAATAAGGCAATACTGGTTGCTCAAGGTTATAGGCAAGAAGAAGGTATTGACTATGATGAAACATTTGCTCCTGTGGCCAGGCTAGAACCAATTTGTCTGTTTCTGGCATACGCTGCTCACAAAAGCATAAAGGTATTTCAAATGGATGTAAAGAGTGCATTTTTGAATGGTAAGCTGCAAGAAGAGGTATATGTTAAGCAACCCCCAGGTTTTGAAAATGAACATCATCCAGGTTTTGTCTATAAGTTGGACAAAGCTCACTATGGACTAAAACAAGCACCTAGAGCCTGGTATGACACTCTTACTGAATTCCTTATGAGCAATGGTTACTCCAGAGGTAAAGTGGATACCACACTCTTCATAAAGAACATTAATTCTAATATTATGCTTGTTCAAATTTATGTAGAAGATATTATATTTGGTTCTATTAATTAACAGCTTTGCAAGAATCTTTCACTGCTCATGGAATCTATGTATGAAATGAGCATGATGGGTGAACTAACTTTCTTTCCAGTATTACAGGTTAAACAAACCTCAAATGACATTTTTATAAATCAAAGAAAGTATACATTAGATCCTTTTTTAGAAATTTAAATTTGATCAATGTTCTCCCATTAAAACCCCATTGGCAACCAATAGAAAGTTGGATGCTGGCACTCATGGTAAGCCTTTTTCAGTAACAACTTACAGAAGAATGATTGGGAGCTTGCTATATCTGACAGCTAGTAGACCACATATAATGTTTGCAACTTGTTTATGTTCTAGATTTCTTGCTAATCCAAAGGAATCACATCTAGCTGCAGTAAAAAGAATCTTTAGATTCCAAAAGGGTACACCAAGTTTGGGTCTTTGGTATCCCAAAGACTCAAGTCTTGATCTAATTGGCTACACAGATTCTTATTTCGCAGGTTGCAGGCTAGACAAAAAAAAGCACAACAGGTGGGTGTCAACTCCTTGGAGGAAGGTTGATTAGTTGGTGCAGCAAGAAGCAAAACTCTATGTCTACTTCTACTGCTGAAGCTGGGTATATTGCTGCTGGAAGCTACTGTGGACATATTCTATGGATGCAACATCAGCTTGAGAATTATGGTCTGGTATATAGGAAAACTCCTATTCTATGTGACAATACCAATGCCAGAGCAATCTCCAACAACCCTGTCTTCCATTAAAGAACCAAACATATAGAAGTCAAACATCACTTCATAAGGGATCACATCCAATAAGGTAATGTTGAGGTATCTTTTGTCCCTACAGAAGATCAGCTTGTCAATATTTTCACAAACCTCTTGATGATGATAGGTTTAATACCCTTGTATGCAAGCTAGGAATGTTAAATAAACGTGACTAAGTGTCATTGATGGTCAAATGTTACTTAAAAAACTTACTAAAATCTTAAACAACAGCCTTGGCAGAACAGGTTTCACCAGTTTTGTACTTAGCCAGTCTTTAAGATTTGGATAGGTTTGGCAAAACAACAGTTTTCAAGAAAGTTTTTCCTTTTAAATTTGTTCAGTTGTCCAAACTTGAAACTTACTCACTCTGTATTCTGTCATACAAGGCAAGCCTTATAATCTATTCAGATATTGAACAGGTTTTAGATTGCAATATGTCCTTTTCATAGGTTTCATTAACAGGTTACACTGATCAGTTTTAGATGAAACTCTTTCATCACATGTTTAAACAACAGCTTTGAACATCTACTTTTAATTAACATTAATTCACAATTATGTTATATAAATTATTTATTTATTTATCTTAATTACCTGCGAATAATGTGTGTTACGTGTTTAAGCGAAGAAAAGAGTCAAGTTAGTCTGACATACAGGCTGACATGGTAACCGTTTTGTTTCGTTAGTCATCTTATAAATACCCACTATCAACGTTTCATCTTCTTCTTCACTACTTTTAATTAACATTTCAAATCAACCGCCCTTTTCTCTCTCCCACTATCTCACATTCAAAATCCTATAAATACCCACTATCAACGTTTCATCTTCTTCTTCACTAGTGCGGCCCTATATATCCATACCTTCTGAAAACTCTTACCTACCATTAAAAGACTTTGTGTTTGTGTTTCTTGCATCCTTTTCATCATCCATAAAATGGCTTCTCATAATCCCCTTGTCCCTGCATTTTTGGGTGATGACGTTGTCAAACATCATAAGTTACTACCACACTAACCATCAAGCCTACCAACTATGTAGCAAATCTCACAATCCCAAAGAACTACACAAACAAAGGGTATGAACCCATGGTAGAGTTGCTAAAAGCTCACCCCCTGGATTACGCCATGACAACCACTCCTGGTGTCATGTACTAGGAGATGGTGTATGAATTTTGGTACACTTGTTCCTACGATTCTGCCACTAAGACCATTCAAGGAATCATCGTCAACAACACTCAGGTTGTTGATATCACTACTGACCTACTCCAGGAGGTACTTCATCTGCCTGTGGTTGGAAAATATGATAAACCACAGCTTGAAAATCAACAGATGTGTAACTTGCTGAGATGTTGTGGTGTATCTGCACCAAGGGTGGCTGCTACATTGTTCAGGAAGGAGCTATCCCCAACCTACCACTTGTCTCTAACCTAGTCTCCTCCCCAGTCCATACAAAAGACCCTGCCACTTCTACCACCATATACTCCAGGCTGAGGAAGAAATCCTTAGCCAGAAAGAAAACAACGAGCCTACCTATCCAACCAATACCCCTGGCCCCTCTCAACAAGATCTAGTTGAAATAGAAGCTACCCCTACTGCACCCTCTCCTCCTATCTTGGAGGGTGGTGCACACAATATGGATCCTGCTTCACTCAAAACTGACTCCACCCAGAGTCAGCCTGAGCCCTCTAGTTCTTCCAAACAGGAACCAGGTGTACATATGGAGACTACCACCTCAACTGTCCCTCCCTCAACACTGTGTCCACACTGTCCCATATTTCTCCTTCACACCCTTAGACTGCACAAGGTGCAAAAGTAGTTGGTTCATGCCCACCAACTGATCAGCCTTCGACTTCTGCTCCTCATGACGCAACTGATCAATTCCCATCAGCTACTGAAGGACCAACATCCCAGCTTGATGATCCTCAGGGTATAGACCAACCTGCTAGTGAAGGCCTTTCCTATATGCAAATTCCATTACCAATTTTCACAACTGATGATGTTGAAATGCACACAACCTCTTCGCATGAAGAGGTGCTTATAGACCAAAGAACCACTGAGGGACCTACCCATGTCTTTGATGAAGGAATCACAATCCTAGTGACTCTTGAAAAGTCAACCACACCAATCACCTCACTTCATGATGCAGGTTTGGCCACTGCTGAAGGTATCATTGACCCCTCTGAGTTAGGTCACTTGTCCTTTGCATAGGCTATGGAACTTTTATCCACTGTGCCCCTACCATCACCAAGTGAACCTACTACACCACCATCATCTCCTACCACTCATTTCAAACAATCCACCCTTACTCCTCCCTCTCCTAAAGATCTGTTCTTTTACGAACAGCTTACTATAATGTCCTTTAAGGTTAATACTTTAGAAAAATCCATGACCACCCTTCTTTCTACCATTGCAGACTCTATGTCTGCACAGCTTGCAGGATTTCTTGATTCGTTCAAGTCATCTTTTCCATCACCCTCTCCAGTAGACAGATTTGTCCTGTGCATAGACTTTAGAGATTTTCCTTTAGTCATAGAGACTTTAGATTTCAGAGTCTTCAATAGTAGAAGGAAGGTTGGACATGGAACTTTTCAAAGTATCAACCTTGGAGGACAACACAGTAAGTTGTTCTTTCAAGGATAGATCTTTTGGAAATGGAGAAGTACGGGTGGATTGTTTAGATTGAGTGTATGTAGATGATGGTGAAGATGGTGGTGTAGTAGGTTCACTTGATGATGGTAGGGGCACAGTGGATAAAGGTTTCATAGCATGTGCAAAGGATAAGTGACGTAACTTAGAGGGGACAATAATACCTTCAGCAGTGGCCAAACCCGCATCATGAGGTGAGGTGATTGGTGTGGATTGCCTCTCAAGAACCACTGGGATTGTAATACCTTCCTCAAAGACATGGGAGGTACCCTCAGTAGTGCTTTGGTTTTGAGTCACTTCTTCATGGGGTGAAGATGTGTGCGTTTCAACATCATCAGTGGTGAAAACTAGTGATGGAATTTTCATATTGGGAAAGCCTTCAACAGAGGGTTGGTATGTACCCTGAGGATCATTAGGCTGGGTTGATTGTCCTTTAGCAGCTGATGGGAATTGATTAGTATCATCATGAGGAGCAGAAGATGAAGGCTGATCAGTTGGAGGGCTTGAACCAACTACTTTGGCACCTTGTGCAGACTCTGGGTGTGGATGAGAAATATGAGTGGGGGACTGTGTGGACGCAGTGTGGAGTGGAGAGAACTCCTGTCTTTTAATGTCCTCACCCTGTTGAGAGGGAGGGAAAATTGATGTGGTAGTCTTCATATGTACAACTAGTTCTTGTTGGGAGGAACCGAAGGGCTCAGGCTGACTCTGGGTGGACTCGGGTTGGAGTGAAGCAGTCTCCATATGGGGTGCACCACTCTCCAGGATAGGAGGAGAGTATGCACCAGGGGTAGTTTCTTTCTGGGTAGGTACGCTGGGTTTTTTCTTTCTGGCCAAGGATTTCTTCCTCAGCGTGGAGTTTGTGGTGGGAAAAGTGGGAGGTTGTTGTGTTTTGACTGGAGAAGAGACTGGGCTAGAAAAAGCGGGTGAAACCTATTCCCTGGTAACAGATGGCATGGAGCCACTGGCCACAAAGGTCTCTGGTTCAGTAGATGAACCTGGGAGATCAGCCTACTCCACCTCAGGCACAGAGACTAGGGAGGCATACTTTGTTTTTCTGGCCTTCTTGGAGACAGGCATGCTGCTGTGGACTTCAGGGCACGTTTTTCCCGTGACCTAAAAACATTGGATTTTTACTTAGGAGCAGGATTGGGATTCACCTCCTGTGTAGAAGGTCATTCCATCAAACCAAGCAGCCTTCTCATAGATGTTGTGAGAGGAGGCTCTTCAGCAGTAACCGGAGCATGAAACACTTTGTTTCCAATTACAGGAAACACCATCGTCTTGAGGAATGGTTGAGATTTGTATAGAGTGTCACCACAGACATGTTTGAATCTGGGATACCATTCAAAAATTCACTCTTAACATCCAGCTTACCATTCAAAAATGCACTCTTAACATCCATTTGAAACACCTTTCTGCTTTTGTGAGTAGCATATGCTAGAAACATACGAATTGCTTCTAGCCTGGCCACATGAGCAAATGTTTCATCATAGTGAATACCTTTTTCTTGCCTGTACCTTTGAGCAACCAGTCTTGCCTTATTTCTAATGACATGACCTTGCTCATCCATCTTATATCTAATAACCCATTTGAGCCAATTACTGTTTTTCCTTTAGGCTTGGGGACCAGCTTCCATACTTTTTTTTTCTTTCAAACTGATTGAGTTGTTCTTGCATAGAAGTGATCCAATTGGCATCTTTTAGTGCATCATCAATTTTCTTTGGCTCCATCATGGACACAGAATTTGAGAACATATAGAAGTTTCCAAGACTGTCCCACCTTGTTTGCTGTAACAACCTAGTCTTTAACCGAACGTTTAATTTCTAATTTTGAGTTAATAATGTAACTTAATTACATTATTTGTATTGTAATCAAAAAATTAATGAAATTATTTAATTAAGTTAAATTAAATGTTAGTGATGATAAAAATAAAGATGGAATCTTTATTTTAAAGAAATCAGATGTGGAGGGACTAAAAGTGCCAATGTCCATAAGTTTGGAAATATAGACCTAAGCATTTCATTTCATTGATGGATTCATCACTTACAAATCTTGCAAACACTCTCAATATCTCTCTACAACCTGCTAGAACACGAAATTTGGAAGGGAAATTCGTGGGTTATACGAAGATTTTCAAGAATCAAGTGGAAATTTAGGTAATAAACTAATTTCCAAGCTTTAGTTTGTATTTTAAGAGTTAAAATGCATAAATTCGGATTTTAAAATCTGAATAATTGATGTTGCATGTTTGTAATATAAGTTAGAAATCATGTATTGAAGTCTTTAGAAATTTCAAAAACAAAAATCGTAGGTTAAATCGTCCAAAATGAGTAAAAATCTGAGTTTTTCATAAAGTTTTGTGTTCTTGAGTTTTTCACCATAGTTTGGTTGAATCAGGACGATTTAATGTTTTTAAGATAGAGAAAATAGTGTAGAAACACCCCAATAATGATAATATAATATAAAATTTGATTGCATGTGTTTAAAAACAAGTTTGGCAAAGTTTTGGTAAAAACCCGTATGGGTCGACCTGCACTTTTATTGGTCGACTCGGCGAGTCACCAAGAACATCAAGAAATCTGTAATATTTCTAAGAATCAGATCCGAATTCGGATGAGACCCGAATCTTGGATGCGATCCGACTTCGGATTGACTCGAATTTCGGATGGGTCAATCTTGGACCAAATGGGTTTTTCGGATGTATGCGAATTCGGCCGAGATCCGAATTTCGGACCTCGACTCCAGTTGATGCGAAATTCGGATGTGGGCTAATGGATCCGAATTTCTGGCTAATGATCAAACTTTTTGAATATCTTTTTATGACACATTAATA
Source organism: Centrapalus pauciflorus (assembly GCA_020465985.1). Taxonomy (NCBI): domain Eukaryota; kingdom Viridiplantae; phylum Streptophyta; class Magnoliopsida; order Asterales; family Asteraceae; genus Centrapalus; species Centrapalus pauciflorus. The sequence continues at coordinate 15,622 of JAANYP010006840.1, read as the reverse complement.
TATATAATGTAATGCCCATACACACACATGTAATTAAAGTATAAAGTTTATCTGTTATGAGAATCAAAACAAATAAAGTTTAAAGCTAAAAGTTAACGTTCTTTCAATGATAAATTCTGGACAAGTTCAGATAATTCTGAACAAAGTAATAAAGTTTAAAGGTTAAGGTGCTGAAAGTGGTTCAAAGTTTATAAAGCCAAGCCAAAGTCCAGAAAGTCAAAGATTAAAGTGAAATCCTGAGATAACTCAGGTGGTGGAGAATTCTGCTTGATAAAGTCAACAATTTAGCATAAACCAGTAACTGTGAGTTATAGATATTTAGTTTTACATGCTTGATTCAAGTTGAGACATATTTTTGTTGATAGTTTACTTTGGCATTTTATATATGCTCAGCTGGATTGTGACCTGTGCTCACCATGGTTCGGTGATGCCCTGTGGATCATGATGGCAATTTGACTTATCATTCTGCATATATTGTACTTACGGTTCAATTCAGTCATTCTTATAAGTTGATATTGCTATCATGACCTTGTTTATTTATGCTTTCATCATTGCTCGCATCTTTGATGTATTGATTCATCTTAGCATGATTAGCCTAGTCGGTCTATTGTTCTAGACCTTGCTATGTCACAAGTTCTATTGAACTTGGTATTGATTACTCCGATGCTCCCCCATGATGTTTACTAGTAGCTAGCCTAGTATTGAGTGAATAGCTTCCAGTAAAAGCGTGAGCGTGACCTGGACATCATCCAACTCTATGTTACTATGTCTCCATCTTGCGTGGCTGTAGCGGCAGTCAAGTTACATCATGCTTGTTACCCACTTTCCGCTTGTTGTATGCATGTACTCCGATAAATCTATATAATACACTAAGCATTGCTTATAGTTGTTGTTAAATCTTTTTACAGGAAAAGATAAGGGGAAAGCACCTGCCGGACCTAGTTCTTAGGTCTTTCAAGATCAACTGAAGTTTTTCATAGACCACTACTCAAAAGACCCTTTTGGTACAACTTTGAATATGATAATTGTGGTGGTTCGGGTAGATTTTCTTTTATTGTATGGTGACATCTAATAGATTAGTCTTGTACCCTTTAATAAGCTTTACTTTGAAATCTGTAACTCGTACTAAAATTTTATTAAACTTAATCCTAAATGTTTGTACTGTAATTCATAATTCCGCAACTTAATTACTCTATCTTAGTTATGATTGATATCATATTGCATAATGTTGGGACCTAGACACTGAGGACTGCCCCGTAATGGGAGGTCTTCACATTTGCATACACCTTTATTGATGTCACCTATTATTTGATCATTTGGGTGACACCTGATCCACTTAGGATCATGTTTCAATGATGATTCCTCTGTATCATGAGCACCATTTTCATTCACAACAGGTCTTGTAGAACAACTTTCATGATTGTCAGACATACTGATATCAACAAAAGATTCAAGGAAATCGATATTGATTGGTTCTGGGCATGGTACATCAACTAAATTAGTGAACTTATTCACACAGGGTGAACCAATATAGTCATCAACATGTCCATTGTGGTTAGCAGGTTCCACTCTGAATGATGTGGAAGCTTCTGAGTCCTTTTTTTTAGCATTTGAGTGTAGAAGATCATTAAAGCCGAAGTCTCCTGAAACTGATTCAGGTTCAGCTCTGATTGAAAGATTAGCAGACTTTTCAAAGGTGACATTGATGGATTCATCTACCACCTTTCTCCTGAGGTTGTATACTCTGTAGGTTTTGGAAACAGCTGAGTATCCAACAAACACTTCTTCACCAGCTTTGAGTTCAAACTTAGCCAGCTGATCCCTTTGATTCAGAATGAAGCAAGGGCATTTAAACACATGGAAATAGCTTATAATTGGCTTTCTCCCTTTGAGTAGTTCATAAGGAGTTTTATTGAACTTTTTCACCACTAAGGATCTGTTCTGAGTGAAACAAGCAGAGTTGACAGCTTCAGCCCAAAATGATGAAGGGAGACCTGATGCACACAACAAAGTTCTAGCAGCTTATATAAGAGTCCTGTTTCTCCTCTCAGCAAATCCATTTTGTTGTTGAGTTCCTACAGATGAGAAGTTTTGAGAAATGCCTTTTTCTTCACAGAAGTCCTCAAGAGTACAATTTTTGAATTCAGTACCATGATTACTTCCAAGCTGCTTGACTTGGGCAGAATTTAGAACCTCCATCTTCTTTATAAATCCAATAATTTCTTTGACAGCCTCTACTTTGGTCTTTAGGAAGATCACCCATGTACACCTGGAGAACTCATCAACCATTACTAAGGTGTATCTTCTACCTCCTACACTTGAGACATTTACTAATCCAAACAAGTCCATATGGATTAAGTAGGATGACAGGTGAATCAATAGAAAAATTACGTTTGGACTTAAAAGATGTTTTTCTCTGCTTACCCTTCTCACAAGCTGCGCATAGTTTATCCTTAACAAACGTTATAGAAGGCAAACCTGTTACTAACTATTTCTTACAGAGTTTGTTGCTGTTCTTGAAGTTCAAGTGTGAGAGACTTTTGTGCCATAACCAGTTAAGGTCTGCATTGTTCCTTGAGATGAAACAGGTCTCAGTTTTTTGATCAACAGACTTCATATCTACAATGTATAGACCTTTCTTTCTTTATGCATACAACACAACTTTACCGTGAGTATCCAATATGTACCCTTGGTGCTCATCAAAGTTAACCTTGTAGTCAGCATCACACAATTGACTAATGCTTACAAGATTGTGTTTTAGCCCAAACACATAGGCTGCTTGGTAGAAAATTGCAGCACCAACATGAAGGGTTCCATATCCTTCTGCGGATCCTTGGACATTGTCACCAAAAGTGACCTTTGGACCTTTCTCAGGCTTGAGACACTCAGCAGATTCTTGCAACCTGTCATGTGACCATAGCAGCCACTGTCCAACTACCAAACCTGGTTTAGTTGTTTAACCTGCAGAGTAACAAGAGGAAACATTAGTCCTTAGGGGAATCATCACAGGGATGAATTCTCCATCATCATCAACCTTTGTTGATGGCCACTCAGATCAACAATAACATTTCCTATTTGGATTGTATCAGCTGGGATACTCTCCTCAATGACATTATTACTTCCAACATTGCTTGATTTTGCAGTATTAGAATTAACAGAGTCAATGGGCCTTATGTCCTCAGTTTCAGGACAATCTTTGGCCATGTGAGTTTTCTTTCCACATCTGTAACATTTTCTCTTTTTAGATTTTTTGAAAGAAGAACTCTCAGAAACACATTCTGAATTTTCTTTGTTTGTCTTATCAATAGGTTTTGCAAAGGTTTTTGACTTGTTTTAGATGGACCAACAAGTTTTATGGGAAGTTCCACTATAACAACTTTGCTTGTTTCTTATTCCTCTTTCTAGGAGGAAATAGATCAAATATATGCAATTTAATTTTCTTTTGTCCTTCCGGTTGTTTGGAAAACTTATTTCCAATTTTCTCAGGTTGAGCAACGGCTTTGCCTTTGTATTTACTGAGTTCTGATGACTTTTGCAAAGTTCTGGTGGCATGGTCATCTTGTTTGGTTTTGACAAAAGATTTTCTTTCATTTATAACCAGTTTACCACTATGATTTAAAAACTTATTTGAAACCATAGCAGCTTTACTTCGAACATTAGATTTACCCTTGTTGGTTGCATGCTGCTTTCCTTTTGAAAATTTCTTTTCAAAGAATTCAGCATTGAATGGAGGCACATGTTTGTTACAGTTAGTCTTGGTTCCAGAAACTAACTTGTTGACAGGCTTAGAAACCAGTATTATAGGTTTAGCACCTTTTCCATTACGCTGTACATGTTAGACTGTTTGGCACTTAGCGGAGTAGTTTGATGGTAAACAAATGTCGTCACCAGACTTTACAACTTCCTCACATAGACTGTCAGTATTTTGAGGCCTGACAAATTTGTTTGTTGAAATTAATTGTCCATATACTTTTTGAATAAAAGTATTTGGAAGTTCACCAAAAGTAGACAAATCTGTTTCCAGATTTTTGATTTCAACTATTGAAGTTGTTGTATCAAGGTCTCCTCCAAGATATGCTTGGATTTGTGCAGGAATTTACTCATTGATACATTGACTCACTCTTTTAGCAGAATGACACCTAGAGTCAACAATCCTTTGAAGCTTTGAATGCTTTAAGTCTGTTTCTCTCTTTTCTTCTAACAAAATTGTGTTGATGTGTTTAACTTCATCAAACTCAATTTTTAACTTATGAAAATTGTCAAGTTCATTAGTTTTTAGTTGAAGATCAGTTCTTAATTTTAAAATCTCAGACTTCAAGTCATCTTGCTTCTCAATAGCAACTTTTAGATCCACCAACAAGTTATCAAACATTTTATCTTTTTCTTCAAAACTGTATTCTTTAAAATTTTGTACCTTGTACATCATTGTGGGATTCTAGTTTTCCAAAGAGCTAAGAGCTTTAACTTCTGCAGGATCCTGTTTGAATTTACTTGTAGAAGGAACATCAGTATTGGCCACCAGACAATTGTTATCTTCTTCATTAGATGATGGGTCAGAGTATTCCCAATCACAGGTTTCAGCCATCAGTCCCTTCTACTTGTTAGAAGCCACAGAGTCTTCAAACTTTTTCAGCTTAGCCATGACTATAAGATACTTAGTCCTAACCATCATCCCTGTTTGTCTTGTAAGGTTTGGATGATGAGCCAACAGCTTTGGACACAGTCTGCAGCTATATGACCAGTTTTTCCACATTTAAAGCACTCAGCCTTAGATTTGTCAAATGCTTTCTTTTCTATAGCACTTGATTTTCTTTGTGACATTCTATTTCCAAAGTGTTTCTTGTTAAACTTTCAAACAAGCATGACAATCATTTGCTCACCATCGAGTTCTCCAAGGTCTTCACATTCCTCTTCTTCCTTTGAGGTCACTTCCAAGTTATCATCAACCTGATGATCAGCTTGTGTGAACACATGACACACCTGATGTAAAGGTTGCCTCACATTAACCACTATGGCTGAACCCCTCTTAGACATTTCCAAGGCATTTTTTTTGCTGCCTTGATTGTTCATCATTCAGCAAGGACCTATAGAGGTTTACTAGATCCATGATTCTGATAGTACCTAAGTTTCTGAGAATAGTTGAAAAATAGTTCCATTTCTCAGGCAAGATGTCTAAGAACTTATTCACCAAGGTTAAACTGTCCTCAGTGATCCCAACAACTCTGAGATCATTTATTAGAGCAATGAACCTGGTTTACGTTTTAGTGAGACTCTCCTTAGGCTTAGCAAAGAATAGTCAGTATTGTCTAACAAGGTTGTTAATCCTATTATCCAATGTGATAGTGGGGCTGTCATAGACAGTACACAAAGTATCCCACACTTCTTTGGCAGTCTTCATCTTCTCAACCTGCTTGAACACATCATTAGGGAGAGAGAGATTACAAGGTTATTCTTGGCTTTTGCATCAAGGGCCACCAGTCTTTTATCTTCATCAGACCATTGAGCTTTTGCTTTTTCAATGGTCCTGACTTTAGGAATAACACCTATAGCAGATGGAGTAATGGTAGTAACATAAATAGGTACATAAGGACCTTCTATCACTATTTCTCATAAGTTCATACCTCATGAACTTATCTAACAATTATGAACTTAACATGAACTAGACTGTTGTCGTCTCATCGGGTGTACCAACAGACTCCCCCTTGACGATAGCTTCTAGTTCATGACTCGTTCGTGTATACTAGACTGCTGTCGTCACACCGGGTGTACCAACAGACTCCCCTTTGACAATAGCTTCTAGTTTCTTTTCATTGATCTACAAGACAGGGCCTGATCAGATTGCTTCATGCATATAAACCCTTTTCAACGCATACCCCGATGACTCTCTGGTATTTTCTGCCTTCAGATTTCCGACCTTCATTTAAGACAATAGGTTGTTCGTGAAGATTCTGCCCATCACCCCGAGATAAGTTCACAAGGTGCAAGGGATCATATGTCTTCAAAATAACTACAACAGACTCCATCCTCCATAATAGCTTCAGATGTTTCGATGTTAACATACCACCACTTGATGTTTCCCAGAACATCATGTGGCATGCTCTCAACGAAACCTTCTCCAAGCCTCTTACCGATTTATAGACTATCTTCGTCCATGATCTACAAGTCTGAGGATCTATTCTTGTTTCGTCCACTTGTTAGTGCATCCTGTGTGACGATAGCTGTCTAAGTATAGATGATATTTTGTAATAGTCAAAATGTTCGTAATTGCATATTAATACATGTTTGATATATGTTTGATATTGATATTGATTGTATATATGTTTGAACATGGCTGTAATTGATGTTTTATAATAAGTTCAAACATAGGTTCAAAGGTAAGTTCAAACATAAGTTCTAGAACAAGTTCAAAGACAAGTTCTAGAATAAGTTCAAAGGCCTAGATTCGAACTTATCGTGGACAAGTTCGTGGGCTTGGGCCTTCTCGAACTTGTCCAGAGCAAGTTCGAATCCGAGGCCTATAATTAAGAATTAATCATTTTTTTAAGAGTTTTTGCAAAAATTAACGTCCGGGCGATTACGAACTTGCAGAGATTTCAGAGTGTGTTCTTGGAGAGAATCGTGTGTCGGGACGTTCGGGTTTACGTCTATCATCGTGTGTGTCTCCAGTTTTCGTGTGTGTGATCGGTCCGTTAAGCCGCTAATGAGGATTCCGCACTCGTTGGACGGTGTCACGTCAAGATTGGATCCGTAGGTAGGTGATCTTACAAGTGTTATCAGAGCCATAAGGGTGTTCATCGTGTTCTTCGGGTTCATATTAAACATTCTTGGTTTCTTGGCGTTTTGGATGGAAAAATCACATTTTTAATCTGTTTTTCGAGTTATACAAGCAAAAGAACGGAGAAAAATTCTTATTGGTTCACTTTTTCAGTCGAATCTTTATTTTTAATCTTAAAAATATTGGTTTAATCTGAAAACTTGAAAAAATCGAATTTTTGGCCGTTTCTCGAACTTGAGGCGCTCGAACATAGGGGGTATAGGGTTTAGTCGATGTTGTCAGAACTCTCGAATTTGTCAGAAAATATGCTCCTCTTGAACTTGATTTAGGGCATCCTTCGAATTTGACAGACATTCGAACTTGCTAGCATCGAATTTTTCAGATTTCGAACTTGTCAGAAAATTCAATTCAATTCGAACTTGTCAGTAGTTCGAACTTGTCAGAATCTTCGACACTGAGTACTGTTTTATTCAAGCAGACTTGCATGCATGAAAGACACATTTTGAATGCACGTTCACTCTTGTTTTCAGCACTTAGCTATTTGGCTTTTACGATCAATCCTTGGAAGTTTCTTTTTATACCCACTCAGAGGATCTAAGTGAAGCTTCTTCATTGGACGAAATGAAAAAGGAGAAGTCTTGTTGAAAAGACAACATAACCTTTTCTGCACCTTTCTGAAAAGCAGATTTGTCTTCACATGTGTAGAACTTTTGTCTTTTCACTTTGTCTACTGTTGCATTGCCTTTAACCAAATAAGGAATGTCAACTTTGTGTTTTTCTTCCTTGTAAAGGCCTATTTTGATATAAGAAAAAGGTCTGTCACCCTTTTTCAAATAACCTTTTGTCTTCATGTAACAGAACAGCTTGGGCAGGCTGAGCAGTTCTGATTTCCACTTTGTCTTCGACTTTGTAAACTGATCTTGTAGTCAAAAACAATACATGAGGACTTGGAAACACATTCCATAAAGTGTTTAGCCTGTTCACAAAGAACAGGTTCTGTTCACAAAGAACAGAACACTTGTAAACTGCCCAAGCTGCTCATCAGTGTAGAGCAGCGTAGACAGTTTATGTCCAGCCTGTTCAGCAGACTGAACAGCTTGGGCAAAACTGCCTTTGTTGCAACACATGCAACACATAGAACAGCTTTAGGCTGATATTGCAAATCATTTTCAGGTTTCAATAAGGCATATAACAGGCCTTAAATTCAACCTTCAAAAGCATCAACAGGTTTGATTAATAATCTCCCCCTCAGATGCAGAAGCAGGTTTGACTGAGGCCTTTTTGTGCCTAACAATCTCCCCTATTTGCAATAACCAGTCTAAGCTGGCCTTATCAAAAGTCACTATATATTTTTACAGTACATTTGTTGAAATAAAATTACAACATCAACATAAAGTAAAAGATCAGTTTATATATACACTGATTTTTTATTACATTAGAACAACACATGTTCTTACAAAAGTACAACTGATGTACTGATGTATATTACAAATAATGTAAAAGAAATTACAACATATGTAAATAAAGTACAACTAATGTACATTGGACTGTTTTTGTTAGGAGCAGAAAATGGTAAGCCTGTCCAACTGATGGACAACTTCCATTCTTCACCTACCCAGATGGCAGATGGACTTCATCACAATGGAGGGGGACCTTCAAACATCTTTTCAAGTTCCTCTCTAGTATCCTCAAGTTCTTGAATCTCACTTCTTATTATCATAAACTTGGGATCCTCAAGTTCACCTCTTTCATAACAACCTCTGAGCTGATCCCAGATAGCTGCTCTCCACCTGCTTGACTGCCTGAATGAAACTGCAAGTCTGAAGGCTACAAGCTGTCTCAGATCCACCTTGTATAGATCTGATGCTCTCTGAAAGCATTTCTTCTGAGTTAAGGGATCTACAAAAAATGCCCCCAGCTCAGGCTCTTCAATGATCTTGCCATCTTCAAACTCAATTCCACTAGGCAGGCTGTGATCAACTCCTTTCATTTCAATGGCATAGTCACCTTGTTCTATCAGGATGAGGAGTTGTTCCATCTCAGTATCCTTCCTTGTCCTCCTGGCCTTTATTTTTTGTTGTGTCACATAGACACCTTCACTTACTTCTTTGGAGATCAGGCCAAGATTCTTCACTCTCTCCATCAGCTTCTTCACATATGCTCTGATAGTCTTGGCAGTTTCAGACTTAGACTCACTCAGAGCAACTGCCAGCTCAATCCATTCTCTGTACCCCATTTGTGCAACATCAGTGAAGTCATATGTTTCTAGTTCTGGGCCTGCTGCACCCATTCTGGTTATTTTCAACTTCCACTGACTGCCTTTTCTTGAAATTGGCACAGCTTTGACAATTGCCTCCTTAGCAAGCCTTCTATCAGCAACATCTTGAAATTTTCTTCTTGCCAGGTTGTCAAAGTGAAATTGAGCTCTTGCAGAAGGCACTGAAGTTTTGGCCACTGAGACCAGAGCACCTTTTTCTTTTTCTGCTTCCTTTTCCTCTACTGATCCCTTCGCAGCTTCCAAAATTTTCTTTTGCACAACAAGAGAGGACATCTTAACTGTCCTTGCCTCTTGAAGTGCAAAAGACTTAGCAGCTTTTGCAGACTCTTCTTCTTTTCTTAAAGCTTCCAGGGCTTGAAGCTGTTCTTCTCTAAACTCAAAATACTTATGCATAGGAAGACCCATTTCTTTGGCACTGGCTTTGTGAAATTGGATTTCTGCTGCTTTCTGCTGTTGAGGATCAGTTGCTGCTATTGCTTTACCTTTAGCTGCTGTAGTGACAGCAGCTTCAGGACTTTCCTCCTCTTCTTCTTCTTCTTCTTCTAAGATCAGATGCCTCCTTCTGCTGCTTGGCCTGCCCTCAGGAATAGTTTCCTCCCCCTTAGATTGAGCAGGGATTGGAGATTCAACCTGAGTAGGCAGAGCAGCATGGGAGGCACCTTCCAGTGTACCTGTTGAAGCTCCTGCTTGTTGACCAGTTAGTGCTGCAGGCACTGGTTTCTCCTTAGGAGAAGAAGTTTTCTCCCCCTTAGACTTAGTCTTAGACGCAGACGACTTCTCCCCCTTTGAAGGAGATGGACCAGCACCTTCAACACCCGGTCTTCCTGAAGACACAAAGTCATCAGGCTTGCCAGTAGTTTTGGCAGCAGGCCTGGGGCCAACAAGGCTATTCACTAAGAATGCCAAGTTGTCCTTCACCTCTGCAAGCTGGGTAAGACAGGACTGAAGAGAAGAGGATTGGGTATCAGCAAGGGAGGTCAGCTTAACAATATTTTCCCTATCAGAATCGGTGAACAGCAAACTTTGAAGCTGTGCAAGATGTAATTCGATAGAATCTTGCACATCAGCAAGGTTTGATGACACAGAATTTGATAGGGAGCTAATGAGGTTGGTCAAGCTGGCCAGAGTAGTAGGAAGAGTAGTGTTGCAAGAAGTTAGGAGAGATGACAGCTGTTGAGGAATAGCTGTCATTGAGGACACAGAGTCCTGTTGCAGTGAAAGAATAGAGGAGAGGGAGGTGGACACATTTTGCAGCTGTGCAGTGAGTGCTAACAGCTGTGGAGAATTATCTGCTTGTGGAGTGGCAGGGAAGGAATCTTTGAACAAATCAAAGAATCCCTTAAGCTGTTCAGACACAGAGTCTAAAATAATAGAGGGTAGAGAGGTCATAGTAGTTTCCAAAGAACCAACTTTGTTGGTTAGCAGAGAAAGCTGATCCTTCAAAGGCAGGTCTTTAGGAGATGGAGGTGTATGGGTGGACTGTTTAGATTGGGTGGATGGAGAAGATGATGAGGAGGCTGGTGTATGAGGATGTGATGGAGAGGGAAGAGGAACATTTGAAAGAAGCTCCATAGCCTGGGCAAAAGTAATGTGGCCCAGCTTGGAGGGATCAAAGGGTCCCTCAGCAGCGGCTGTAGCTGCTTCATCAGGAGAAGGGGTTGATGTTGGGGGCCTTTCAGATGCTGCTTGTGTTGCAACATCCTCATGAAGGCCAGTGGGTGTTCCCTCTGCAGTGCCTTGGTGTAAAAGCACCTCATCATGGGGAGAGGGGATATGCATTTCTACATCAGCAGTGGTGAAACCTGCTGATGGAGTTTGCATAGAGGGAGCAGCCTCACCAGAGGGATGGTATGATCCCTGAGGTTCATCAGCTTGGGTTGTTGGTCCCTCAGCAGCTGTTTGGTGTAGAACAGCTGTATCATGGGGAGCAGAAGTTTGAGGCTGAGCTGTTGATTGGTCTATACCAGCAGCGTGGGCACCTCGTGCAGACTCAGGGTGTAAAGAGGTTTGAATGGGGGACAGTGTGGACTCAGTATTGAGTGGAGAGGGCTCCTGTCTTTCAATATTCTCAGCCTGTTAAGAGGCTGGAATAGTTGAGGTGGTTATCTCCTTTTGTACAGCTGGTTCCTGTTGGGAGGAACCAGAGGGTCTAGGCTGACGCTGGGTGGACTCAGGTTGGAGTGAAGCATGTTCCATTTGTGCTGAACCTTCTCCAAATATAGGAGAGGCAGCAGGGGTTGCTTCTCTTACAACTGAACCCTGTTGGGAGGGAACAGAGGAGGTGGTTGTTTGGGCTTGTTTCTTTTAGGAGAGTGATTTTCGTTGGTAGTGAATGGATGAAGTGGGGGATTGTGGAGAGGTGATGAGGGGTTCAGACTGGACAGATTTTGAGACTGCGTCAGAAACAGGTGGGTTGGCCTGTTTCATAGTCTCAGGTGCCACAAAGGCACCAGCCACAGAGGCTTCAGGGTGAGGAGCCTGCTCCCCCTCAGCCACAGAGGCTAAGAGAGCAGACTCAGACCGAGCTGTTTTGGGCCTTCTTTTGCACAGGCCCAGCTTCAGTGGTTGCCAGGGTCCTCTTAACAAGTTTGGACCTGGCTTTGGATTTTATCTTGGGAGCAGCAGCTTCTGGATCCACCCTCACAGCAGAGGGTCCTTCCACCAATCCTAACAACCTCCTCATTGGTGTGGATAGAGGAGGCTCATTTGGGAGTACAGCAGTGTAGAAAACTCTATTCCCTATTACAGGGAATGCAGCAGTATGAAGTAAAGGCTGAGAGTTGTACAGATGCTCACCACAAATGTGTCTGAATATGAGGCTCAGAAACCTGGGGTATCGAACAGCAGCTGGTCTTGGCTCTTGCTGCACCAGGTTCCTCAAGTTCAGAAATATCCACTTAGCCATATCAATTGTAGTCCCATCCACCAGCTGTAGGATTATTGGGACTTCATCACGGCTCAGTTGGTCAAATGAACCAACTTTGCTACTGAAGCTCATCATCACAGAAGCAAATAGAAAGCTGTAGGTAGGAGACAAATCCTTCCTGTACAGCGTTGCTCCAATTTTTGGTTCTGCTACACCACAGAAGCGTAGCAAATTTCCCATTTGCTCATTTTCAGGATGAGGCATATCATATGAATCATCAATGGGTAAATGAAGAACCTCTCTGAAAAGATCAGCAGTAATCTCAATGGTCTGAGTCCCATTGAGAATAGTCCCCTTGATGACTTTGGTGTTGGGGTTGTAGGCACAAGTGTACCAGAACTCGTACACCATTTCCTGGTACAGGACACCAGGAGTTGCAGTCATAGCATAGTTCAACGGATGAACTGTCAAAAGCTCCACCATTTGATCATAACCTTTCCCCACATAGTTTTTGGGGATTGTAAGGTTGGCAATGTAGTTTGTGGGTTTGAGGGTTAGCATTGTGGTGACTGATGGTTGCTTCTGCACATCATCACCAACAAACACTGGTAGGAAGGGGTTATTTCTGTGAGCCATTTTGGGAGTAGAGAAAGTAGCAGAAGCACAAGACACTTAGTCGAATATTTAGGGTTCTTAGAAGACGGTGATAGTAGTGAGGAAGACGAAGATGTAACAGTATGAGGTATTTATAGGATTTGAATGTGAGTGTGTATGAGAGAGAAAGATTTGGGCGGTTGATTTGAAAAGGTCGTTAACGAAAAACGGAACGGTTGTCCATGTCAGACCGTTTGTCAGACCACTTGAGCCCTTTTTAATCACTAACACACGTAACCCACATTATCCGCAGTAATTAAGTTAAATAAAAACATTAATTAAGTAACTTAAGTTTGAAGAAAGGTAATTAAAACTGTTGGTCTAAGCTGTTGGTCAAACCTGTGATGAGCAGAGTCATCACAAGCTGTTCATTATTCAAGCTGTTCCCTCAGCGTGTCCAACTATGTAGGAACAGGTTGTGTCCAATAGCTGAGCATGTTACAAGATAATATCTTGTAAGTCAGTGTGAGGGAATGAGAGTGAAGAATGGACCAGCAGATCAGGCTAGACGAGTAAACTGTTTGTGTTCAGCCTGTTGTATGTTCAAGCTGATCAAGGATTTCAGAAAAATGGCTAAGTACATAACACGCAGAGCCTGGTCTGTCTAAGCTGTTCTGAGAAACTTTGATCAGTGTGAGACATACACAGTTTTAGACCTTTGAGGACACTTAGTCACTTTTGTTTAACATGCCCAGCTTGCTGACAAGGTAATTAAACCTTGTTTCATCCAGAGGTTTGGTGAAGATGTCTGCAAGCTGTTCATTTGTGGAAATAAAACTTACATCCACATTACCTTTCTGGATGTGATCCCTGATGAAATGATGTCTGACTTCAATATGCTTTGTTCTTGAATGAAAAACTGGATTGTTGGAAATGGCTATGGCACTTGTGTTATCACAGAGAATAGGAATTTTCCTATACACAAGCCCATAATCTTCAAGCTGATGCTGCATCCACAGAATCTGCCCACAGCAGCTTCCAGCAGCAATGTACTCAGCTTCAGCAGTAGAAGTAGACACTGAATTCTGCTTCTTGCTGCACTAACTTATCAACTTACCACCAAGGAGTTGACATCCACCTGTTGTGCTTTTCCTATCTAGCCTGCAGCCTGCAAAATCAGAATCTGAATAACCTGTTAGTTCAAGGCTGGAATCTTTGGGATACCAAAGACCCAAACCGGGTGTACCCTTCAGGTATCTGAAGATCTCTTAACTGCAGCTAGATGAGATTCCTTTGGATCAGCTTGGAACCTTGCACACAGACAGGTGGCAAACATAATATTAGGTCTACTAGCAGTTAGATATAGCAAGCTCCCAATCATACCTCTGTAAGCTGTTACTGAAACAGCTTTGCCACTGGTATCGGCATCCAATTTTACATTGGTTGCCATTGGGGTTTTAATAGGAGAACTTTGATCAAATTTAAACTTTTTCAAGAGATCTAAGGTATACTTTCTTTGATTTATGAAAATTCCAGTTGAGGTTTGTTTAACCTGTAATCCTAAAAAGAAAGTAAGTTCTCCCATCATACTCATTTCATATTTAGATTTCATGAGTAATGAAAAATTCTTGAATAACTGCTCATTGGTAGAACCAAATATTATATCATCCACATAAATTTGAACAAGCATAATATCAGATTTCACCTTCTTTATGAACAGTGTAGTATCCACTTTACCTCTGGAATACCCATTGCTCATAAGGAACTCAGTAAGAGTGTCATACCAGGATCTAGGGGCTTGTTTGAGACCATAGAGAGCTTTGTCCAACTTATAGACAAAACCTGGATGATGTTCATTTTCAAAACCTGGAGGCTGCTTGACATAAACTTCTTCTTGCAGCTTTCCATTTAAAATTGCACTCTTCACATCCATTTGAAATACCTTAATGTTCTTATGAGCAGCGTAGGCTAGATACAAACGAATTGCTTCTAGTCTGGCCACAGGAGCAAATGTCTCATCATAGTCAATTCCTTCCTCCTTTCTATAACCTTGAGCAACCAGTCTTGCCTTATTTCTTATGACATGACCTTGCTCATCCATCTTATTTCTGAAAACCCATTTAGTGCCAATTATAGTTTTGCCTTTAGGTGTAGGGACCAGCTTCCATACTTTGTTTCTCTCAAACTGATTGAGTTCTTCTTGCATGGCAGTGATCCAATTGGCATCTTTTAGTGCTTCATCCACTTTCTTTGGCTCCATTAGTGAAACAAAGCTAGAGAACATACAGAAGTTCCCTAAGCTGTCCCACCTTGTTTGTACCCCTTTGTTGATGTCACCAATTATTTGATCATTGGGGTGACATCTGATCCACTTAGGATCATTCTTCAATGATGATTCTCCTGAGTTATCAGCAGCTTCAGCAGGTCCTGTTGAACAGCTCTCAAGATTTTCAGACACACTGTTGTCTTGAGCCTGGCTCACTTGTTGAACATGACTGACCACTGTTGAACATATCAGCAGAGGAACCAGGAAAATCAGCATTGATAGGTTCAGGACATGCAGTTGTAATTAGGTCAGTACACTTATTCACACAGGGTGTATTGACATAATCACCATCATGCCCATCATGATTAACAGGTTCCACACTGGGTGTTGTGGAAGCTTTTGAGTCCTCTTCACTGTTTGAATGCATCAGATCATCAAAGTTTAATTCTCCTGAAACTGATTCAGGAACAGCTTTGGTGGTAGCATTCTTGGACTCTTCAAAGGTGACATTGATAGATTCATCTATCACCTATCTTTTGTTGTTGTACACTCTGTAGACTTTAGAGATAGCAGAGTATCCAACAAACACACCTTCATCAGCTTTTGGTTCAAACTTTGCCAGTTGATCCCTTTGATTCAAAATGAAGCAGGGACAACAAAATACATGGAAGTAACTGACATTTGGTTTCCTCCCTTTGAGCAGCTCATAGGGAGTCTTGTTGAACCTTTTCACCACTAAGGATCTGTTTTGGGTGAAGCAGGCAGTGTTAACAGCTTCAGCCCAGAATGATTAAGGTAAACCAGATGCACACAGCATGGTTCTAGCAGCTTCAATGAGAGTTC
>JAANYP010006839.1:0-39027 GCA_020465985.1 Centrapalus pauciflorus | reverse complement strand
CAACAAAGAGAGTCTTGAACATCCCTGAGGTATCTATAAATGTCGTCTTTAAGGAGCTTAAGAAATATCAAGGCGATGTGGATCAACAGAAGCTGATGGCAACTCAATTGGCCTCACTATTGCTATCAGCCAACACAGGGTTGAAACCAAATGATTCCCTAGCCTTGATCACAAACACGCAGATTCCGACACCATCTTTTGCTCCCGGGTCTTCATCATCTCAGTACAGGTATGCTTCCCCTCCGCGTGAGGTCTATGATGAGGAGGAAGCCACGATACAAGAACAGATTGCCTTGTGGACCAACCGTCTCCAACAACGACGGTTCTCCAACAAGACCAACAACCAACTCCGATATGACACCGGTCCTCGGAGGTACTCTGATGATAGAAGGGATGACAGACGCGATGACTATCGCAGGGACGACTACCGCAGACATGATAGAGACGATCGCCGGTATGATGATAGACGCGACTATCGCGATGATCGCCGTTATGACAGGCGTGACGAAAGGCGAGATGACAGGAGAGAGGAAAGGAGAGAGGACAGGCGGGACGATCGTAGGGATGATCGTCGGGATGACCGCCGGGAAAGGAGGCGTGATGACAGCCGTGAGCACCGCCGAGCCGACAAGAGGCCGGCGGAAAGAAGAGAGGAGAAGCCAAGAGCAGACGAGCCAAAGGCTACTGATGAACGTCTCTGCTACAAATGTGGCAAACCGGGCCACTTTGCTAGGGAATGCAAGAACAATTTTGAGAGAGACGTTGCATATTACGAAAGAAAGCTCGAGGCTGCAAAGACGAAGTCGGATGCATTGGCCCTCGTCGCCCAGGAGGATTACTGGGATGCTGAAGATTCTGACGACGAGGATGACAATGGCAAAAATTGCTATATGGTTGATCGTCAGGGGTTGGAGATTTGTGCTGCTGTCACTGCTGCAAATTCAGACACTGCTGCTGAGGGGAAGGCAATGAAACATCCACCAGCATGTCTGATGGCTACAACCGACGATCCCGAATGCTCCACATCCGGCTCAGAGTCCAGTGAGGTATATTCCTATTACATTCCTGCACATGTAAATAAATTATTTGTAGATAATGAATGTACACTACACACACAAATACTTGATCTACAAGATAGATTAAAAGCTGAAACTGCAAAGTGTGTACAGGCGGAACATCAAGCTCATATTTTGAAAGAATCATCTGAATTATATCATGCAAAATGGTTAACTAATCATAATGTTATAAAACAGATGGTGATAGAAAAAGTAGATGTTCAGGATAGGAATATATACCTTGAATCTTGCATGGAAACGCTTTCAAAAGAAAAACTCTCTTTAAAAGAAGAAATTTCTGTTCTTACAAAACAATTAGATGTGGTAAATATGGAAAATATAGACAGTTTAGAAAAATACAAAATGATTGAAGAAGAAAGGATAAGTTTGTACGCAAGAATAAAGACCCTTGACGATGCATTTTTGAAAAGGGTTCAAACAGAACAAACTATCCATTTAAATCAGCCCAAAGAAACTAGGTTTTACCATTCTAAACAGGGAATTGGTTTTAAAAATCCTAAATATTTGGAAAAAGCACAAAATGTCTTACCTGTATTTTATGACATGAATTATATGGGAGCCGGTATTAAATCTTTCTTTTTTGAGTAATCAAAAGAAGTTTTAAACCAAGAAAATGAGAAACGTGTTGCGCGTAAAGATAAAGAAATTTCTTTTCATTATGAAGAACTTAACGAGAGTTATTCTTCTAGAGTACCCACTTTAGAGGAAGATCTCTCGTCAACTTATTCAGAAACTGAATTTAACACTGAAACTGAAAAATCAAATCCTCAACTTTATATTCCTGCAAAAGTTCTTCAACAACAAATCATTGTTTTAGAAAAGGAATTGAAGTCATCTCAAGAGAAAGCACTTGATCTTCAAGATGCTCTTCTTAAGAGAGAAGAAGAATTGATAAATCAATCTTTTCAACAAACTGTGGAAGTCACTGTCTACAGAGAAAATTTTGAAATAGTTTCACAACAACTGAAAGATCTTTCAAAACAACAAACACTTTCTCATTCTCTAAAAATTCCATGTATGTCATCAGATAAAGGTAAGGCTACAGCTGAAACTTCTTCTATCTTTGTCAAAGGTGAGTGCTCAAATGCTTTCAAGAATGAGGTTTCTAAAAAGACTCAGATAAAATCCAAGTCTTTTAAGAAACCCACTCACCTCCAAAAAGAAAAGTCTGTCAAGTCTAAATCTTCCATGCTTACTGACTCTAATCGTTTTGTTCCTACAGATCATATAAGGAGAGTCCCAAAAACCACCATGCAGGATTTTTCAAGTTTTTTTGTGAAGAAGGCTTTGATGCCATGTGAATTTGTTTCTAGAGATAGGATGTCTGTAATCTCTAAAGACAATTTGTGTAACCAAGTATGTGACAATGTTTGTAATGATGTACCGAATTCTGCTATTTCATTAAAGTACTCTTTCAAGGATTTGTTTAATCTATGTCCAACTAAATATAGACGACAGGTTCCTGAAATGAATGCTTTTGTGCCTTATCCTGTTAAACGAATTCGGAAAAAGAAAACTAAAAATAGTGCATCATCGGCCACAAACAAAGTTGAGACATGTCTGTTGCCAAGACCCAAAACCAAAGCAACGGTCAAGAAGGTCTCATCAAGACAAAAACCGAAGGCAATTTCAGCGCCTAAGGTTCCAAAACCCAATAAATCCAATCTTCAATGGATTCCAAAGGGTTGTGCATCTAGACCACACACAAATGCTAGTTGGGTTTCTAAATCTGTACACGTGCCATATAAATCTGGAATTCCTAACAAAACGGGACCCATATTGAGGTGGGTACCCAAGGTTGTGTGATCTTAATGCAGATGGTTCTTGGTTACTTCTGATCAAGACCCGTGCTTCAAAGAAATGGCTTCTAGTTACCTTAGACTAGGACCCGTTCTTTTGCTTGTCGGTTGTGCTTAAACCGACACGTTTGGCTTCTGTGCACACAGCCCAGGACCCAGTCTTAACTCATCATGTTTTCTGAACATCTCGGTTCAGAACACGGTTTGATTGTGAATTAAAAATGGATGTGTTTGAATACATATAGTTTTCATTATATGAATTTATGTGTTTTTCAGGCTATGTCCATTTGGTATATGGATTCGGGTTGCTCCAAGCATATGACAGGAAGAAGAGAATTGCTGTCCAACGTTGTTGAACAGTAATGCGGAACTGTGAAATTCGGGAACAACCATCAGGCTCAAATAAAAGGATACGGGGACTTAGTTCTAAATAATCTGGTCATCAAGGACGTTGACTATGTTGAAGGGTTATCTCATAATCTTTTTAGCATAGGACAGCTCTGCGACAAAAGACTAGAAGTAACATTTAGGGCTAAGAACTGCAGTGTTAAGAACATAGATGGAAAAGAAATCTTGACTGGTTCCCGAAAATCTAACCTTTACACCATTGACGTATCTAAGCTTGTGGTGAAGGATAACATTTGCCTACTATCAAAAGCCTCGTCAAAAGACTCTTGGTTGTGGCATCGAAGATTATCCCATTTGAATTTTGATAATATCAACAAGCTGGCTGCGAAACAATTGGTCAAAGGACTTCCTGAATTGCGCTATGAAAAGGACCATCTGTGTGGAGCGTGTGAGAAAGGAAAAATGAAACGATCATCTCACAAACCAAAGCCCGAACCATCAACAAAAAGAGTATTGGAGTTACTTCACATGGATTTATGCGGACCAATGAGGACTCAAAGCATAAATGGGAAACGATATGTGTTGGTTATCGTAGATGACTATTCACGATATACCTGGGTCAGGTTCTTGCGATCCAAGGACGAGACAGCTCAAGAAATCATAGATTTTATAAAGAGTGTCGAGACCCAACAACAGCTGTCAGTACAATCAATCAGATCAGATAACGGCACGGAGTTCAAGAACTCGGTAGTAGAGGGCTTCCTTCGATCCAAGGGGATTCAGCATCAATACTCTGCTGCTAGAACACCTCAACAAAACGGGATCGTGGAAAGGCGTAACCGTACGCTAGTAGAAGCCGCTCGTACAATGCTCACATACTCAAAGCTACCTCCGTTCTTATGGGCCGAAGCCGTATCAACAGCATGCTATACACAGAATCGCTCCATCATTCATAAGCGCTTTAACAAAACTCCATACCAGCTCTTTTTGAATAAAGTACCATTTATCAAGTACTTACGTGTATTTGGTTGCAGGTGCTATGTGCTGAATGACAGAGACAACCTCGGGAAATTTAACGAAAAGGCGGATGAAGCGATCTTCATTGGATACTCATCCAACTCGAAGGCGTATCGCGCATTCAATACCCGAACCAGAACAGTCAACGAAAGTGTGCACGTCACATTTGATGAGTTGGCTGAACTGGCACCCGAAGTTGATCAATCAGGACCACGCATTACTCAAATGCCTGGAGACTCATCAAATAACCCCATTTCTTTTTCTTCTTCTGATTTGGTTAATTTATTTGATCCTTTT
The DNA here is from genome assembly GCA_020465985.1 of Centrapalus pauciflorus. Taxonomy (NCBI): domain Eukaryota; kingdom Viridiplantae; phylum Streptophyta; class Magnoliopsida; order Asterales; family Asteraceae; genus Centrapalus; species Centrapalus pauciflorus. Next base: position 34,490 of record JAANYP010006839.1, on the reverse strand, counting down.
TATGTTGAATTTTTCGGTCCTAACGCTAGTGTGTCTAATGTTGTTAATAATGTAGGTAATCCTTCCAGTTCAACTGCGCCGCAAAGTTTCTCCACTCCATCTTCATCAACATATCCTCATCCATCCACATCATCCACCGACACATCCGCAGTTGACTCTACTCCTGTAATACCCTCACATATAATACCAACGATTCTTCCTTCACTTGAACACTCGGAAATTGAACCCGAACCTGTGGTACCATCATTTGAAACCATTGACCATGAATCCTCATCCATTCCCATATTAACCACAGAGGTTCCATCCCGAGCACCCCTTCCACACGAGATCAAATGGACCCGCAGTCACCCATCAGAACAAATCATTGGTGACGTAACAACAGGAGTCCAAACTCGTAGGGCATCTGCTAATGAATGTCTCTACACTTCATTCTTAAGTATGATAGAGCCCGCTCGTGTGGATGAAGCCCTGACAGATCCGGATTGGATAGTTGCAATGCAAGAGGAACTCAACCAGTTTGAACAGCTAAGAGTATGGCGGTTAGTTCCCAAGCCAAAAGACCGTACAATCATCGGAACAAAGTGGATCTTCAAGAACAAACGAGATGAAAACGGCATTGTGATAAGGAACAAAGCAAGACTTGTTGCCAAAGGCTACCGACAACAAGAAGGGATAGATTATGACGAGACCTTCGCTCCAGTTGCACGGATCGAAGCAATCAGAATCTTCTTGGCGTATGCGGCACACAAAGACTTCAAAGTGTACCAAATGGACGTCAAGACTGCCTTTCTGAACGGTGAACTTAACGAGGAAGTGTATGTTGAACAACCACAAGGCTTTGTTGATGCACATAAACCTGACCATGTTTATGTGCTAGATAAGGCCCTCTATGGTTTTAAAACAAGCACCTCGAGCATGGTATGATAGTCTTTCGAATTTCCTTATTTCTGCCGGTTTCTATAAAGGTGTGGTGGACACAACTCTGTTCACTAAAAGGGAAGGCCCACATATAATGCTAGTACAGATTTATGTTGACGATATTATATTTGGATCTACTGACAGTAATTTTTGTAAGGATTTTTCAGCCCTAATGGAGTCTCGGTTTGAGATGAGTATGATGGGGGAAATGAACTTTTTCCTCGGATTACAAGTCAAACAACTTGAGGATGGGATTTTTGTGAACCAGTCGAAATATACTCTTGACATTCTCAAGAAGTATAAGTTAGACTCTTGCACGAGTATCGCAACTCCCATGGCCTCCAACTGTAAGTTAGACACCGATCCTTCCGGGAAAAGTGTCGATAATACAACTTACAGAGGGATGATAGGATCCTTACTGTACTTGACTGCCAGTAGACCGGATATAGTGTTTTCAACATGTCTTTGTGCTAGATTTCAGGCCGACCCAAAAGAATCACACCTAACTGCGGTAAAACGCATTTTTCGTTATCTTAAGGGTACACCCGAACTTGGTCTATGGTATCCAAAGGGAACCGATTTCGATCTTACCGCGTTTTCAGATGCTGATTTTGCAGGTTGTAGAGTGGACAGAAAAAGCACATCGGGAGGAATACAGTTCTTAGGCGATAGACCGGTGAGTTGGTCTTCCAAAAAGCAGAATTGTGTATCCACATCCACAGCTGAGGCTGAGTATGTAGCAGCTGCAAGCTGTTGCTCTCAAGTGCTGTGGATGAGAACACAATTACGTGATTATGGGTTCTCACTCACCAATATCCCTATTTACTGTGATTCTCGAAGTGCAATTGCCATCTCTTGCAATCCCGTGCAGCACTCTCGAACAAAACACATAGATATCAGGTATCATTTTATTAAAGATCACGTGGAAAAGGGAACCATTGAGTTGTATTTTGTTGGCACGGAATACCAACTAGCGGATATATTTACTAAAGCTTTAGACGAACCTCGTTTTCGGTTTTTAGTATCTCATATCGGCATGTTGAATCCACCTTCCAATTAAATATCAGATATTGTCTTAAATAATTCTATTTCAATCTATCATGATTGAAATTCCTTTATGTTAGAAAATAACTGTTATTTAAATTTAAGGTTTATGTCACAAAATTAAACCTCATTATTTCCTTATCTACGCATATTTTTAATAATTAATGATCCTGATAAATTGCTGTGTGATTTGTTCATCATGGAGAGGGATGCAAACAATATCCAGGTTTGTCGGTATTAGTAATGCTTAAAAGAAGGGTTGTCGTGATTTAAATCTGAAAAGGAAAAAGGATCGGTATTTATTTGAGGGGGAGTAGAATTAGGATTTTAAATTTTATAATTTTGTGTTTCTTTTTATTTCCTTTATGGTTAAATTTTTTATTTTTAGGTTAGTCATAATTTTAATTTTAGGTTAGTCTTAACTTTATTTTAATTTTAAGTTTTAAATTTAATTGGTCAGAAAATCACAAAAAAGATTTTAAATTTCAAAATTATCAAAAAACCAAAAAGATTTTAGGTTAGTTAATTTCATTTTAACTTCAAATCTAAAGAAAATACCAAAAATATTTTAATTTTTTTGTTTGGGCCAAAATTTTTTCTTTGTTTTTGCTTAATTCCACAAAAGCCCATTTTAGTTTCAAATTTATGTGTGTATGTTGAGTCTAAACCGGCGGCCCATCTTCCATTTGGGGCGCGGATCTCAGACCCGACCCATGACCCGCGCGAGTTTATATAATGGGTCGGTCAAATGGTCAACTCATCTTCCTTCACTTTCAAGATATTTCTTTCTTCTTCTCCTTGTTCCCGTCGATACCACCGCCCAAGAACCACCATATCCACCACTTCAAGCTTTTGCACCATCATCTTTCTCTGTTTTTCTTGCTTTTTCCTTCTTCGGCACTACCAGGTAACATATTTCTGTCCTTATTTCAGTCTTTAACTTCCTAGATTGCGTATTTGATTTTCAAAGTTTTTCTAGTTTTTCAATTCGGTTTTTTCTAGTTTTAGGTAGTTTAATGTGGTATTTCTTCTTAGTTGTAGTTAAATAAAATGTTCCTTAGGTTATTTCAGTATAGGATCTGTAATTTCATGCATTTTCAGTAGGATTTTAACTGTTCACGTTTATTTTTGCATGAACATTAACTGCACTCATGCAGTTTCGGATGTCCGAATTCGGACCACCACCCGAATTCGGATGTCCGACTTAGACTAAAGTTCGAAATTTTCAAAGTACAAAACCATAGTTCGGACCACTGTTGATCCGAATTCGGTTCACCGTTGATCCGAATTCGGACCTTCAAAGCAGGGCCAAGATTTTCAAAACTTGAATTTACTCTAAGTTAGTTCACCACTGTTCATCCGAATTCGGATGATATCCGAATTCGGTTCCAATCCGAATTCTGGGTACCATCCGAACTCAGGACCATTCCATATCATTTCATGCATTTACATAAGTCATCATCCGAATTCGGATCATGTTCCATGACACATCCGAATTCGGACCACTTTCATTCATTCCATGCCTCACATTTCGGACCATCATCCGAATTCGGTTCCTGTTTTCAACTCATCCGAATTCGAACCCCCCAAACATCATTCATGCAACATCCGATTTCGGACTGATCCGAATTCGGTGACACTGTTCATCCGAATTCGGACCATCCGAAATCCACACTTAGGATTTTTTTTTATTTTTCATTTTTTCCATTTCTGCATTTTCATATAAATTAAAAATCACAAAAAAATAGTTCCATCCAAGTGCACCATTGATTAGAGTTAGGATCAGTGTTTGAGTGAAACGGTCTTATCTAACATCGGTCTCTTAACGATTGACTTTGGACTTTGTTAGTAGAATTTTATTCTACTAATAAAGACCCGATGATAAACAGATCAGACAATTTCTATTTCACACTCATCTAGACTTCACGTCAATGCTTTATCATATCGAGTCTTATGATTCTAACTGTGTTGCACTTTGCAGGAAAATGGACCCCACAATCGTTCTTACCATTCCCCATCCGCCAATCCCGAATAATAACGCTCAGTTACCCGAAGAAGCCATCTTGCCGAGCGCCGAGTTTGTCGAGTTTATCCCCCATAACTGGCAACTCGACGTCTCTATCCTTCCTAAAGAATCCCAAACCCTAGCTTTTGACATTCTCACCCACCATCCCATATACTATGCCCTTTCCACAGCCATCGCTGTTCCCCAGATTTACCTACAACAATTCTGGAACAGGCTACAATTCTTAACCGACCCCGAACCTCACTTCACCTCCACCATTGACTGCGTTCCAGTCAAAGTCACAACCACAACCATTCGTCACATCCTTCGTTTTCCCATCCAAGACTACATTCCCTCCATCGACTCGTTCGATCCAAACCCATCCGTCTCAGAAGCCCTTTCTGAAATTCAAAACCTAGGGTATGACGGATCCCTTACCAAACCATCCGACTTTCGCACCAAGAACCTTCAGTCCCACTGGAGAATTCTCTTCGATGTACTCAACAAGTGCCTGACAGCCAAACATTCTGGTCATGACTCAGCATCGGCCCAGGTTTTAGCCATGTTCGCTGGCTTTGCCTACGACCGACAAGTGGACTATGCGGCTTTTATCTTTGAAGAATTAAGAAGAGTCCACGTGGAAAGGAGCACGAAGAAAGGACGCAAGTATGTCCCCTATCAACGATTCCTTCAGCTCATCATACAATATGCCATGGATCAGGACGAAGACATTCATGAGCGTCCAGAAGCTGATGTCTATCCAACCGTCGCTATCCAGAAACTGACTTTGCCAAAAGGGGCACCAACGGTACAGGTAATGAAGATTCCATTATCAACTCTGACAAGGTCGAGGGGTACAGATCGGGTAAGGGACTATATGAGAGAAAATTATCCGGATGAGTCTCAGTCTGAATCGACTGAGACTAACCAGTCCGACGGTGAGCAACATGAGAGTGAGAACGAGGGAGAAAGGATGGAAGTACAACAATCACTGGGTCATGGTGAGAGGGAGGCTGAGAGTGTAAGGGAGGGAGCCGTAGGTGAGACGGCAGAGACGGCGGATTCTGAACGAACCGTCTCTGTTGTAAGGCCGAGGGATACTCAATCTGAGGGTGAACCAAGCCCTATCAGCCGGACACCACCTCATAAGACCGTTAGTCCAGCGGTCGCCACATCCCCAACCATCCACTTGGTTTCCCCTTAAAGGGAAACCACTTCATTACACGGGGATCTTCCACATACGCCATCGCCCTCTCATTCGGAGAGTGGCGGTGTTGAAAGAGGTCACACTCCTCCCCACGTGACCGAACTTCCTTCGCCCACGATTCCATCCCCACAAACAGACACTGTGCACGATGCTTTTGTGGCATCCCCAAGAGCTGCCTCCGTGGCAGCTCCCGAAACTTCCAGATCTGAGCATCCCGTAGTGGAGCCAGAGATGACGGAAGGAAGACCGGGAGTGGCTCAATCTACGCCGTCCACTTCCGGCCATCTCCCCATCAATTTGGAGATGTTAACGGCAGCCTTACGTGCTGCCGGCGTTATCACCCGGGCTGACCTTGACGCCCAAAGGGAGGCAGCCGAGGAACGACATACCGCCCTTCTTTCTCTTATAAAGGGTAAGGGTGTCGCCTCCGAAGCCGGCCCCTCACAAGGATCCCACTCAGTCCAACTACAAATGGCGGAGCTCTCTGACAAACTGGACGCACTCAATCGCCTAATCCTTCAGGTCCAGGAGCAGCTAAATTCCAGGATGGATCGCCTCGAGTCGGCAGTTATTGATCTCCAATGCCGCGCTCAGGCCGAAACCCTCAAAAGAAAACATGACGACCAGGACGACCCTGATCGTCATGAGGGGGAGAAGCGCAGAAAAGTACAATTTGAGGAGCCCATGCTGGGTACAGGGGGAGCAGAGACCGCCGAGGGGTCTGAATTTCAGGGGTCGGGGGAAAAGTCACAGGAAGCTCAGGAGTTCATGCTGATTGAAGTCGAGCCGATGGTCGAGGGTCCAGCTCCACTGGATCCAATGACAGCCATGGTAGAATTTGAGGAGCCACACGAGAAGGTTGAAATCATATTAGTTTCTGATTCAGATTCTGATACCGAGGACAACCAACCACTTTTAACTCCTAAGCCTGAACCTGACTCTCCAACCAAAAAATCCTCATCCTCTTCCTTCGATTTCCTGAATTCACCACCCAGAGCCCAACAGGAAGACATACTCTCATCCATCCAAGCTCCCCCATCACTAAAAGAATCCCACATTACAGTCAGCCCACCTAGATCCCCAAGCCCTCCACCAGTCCAACAAACCCAACGCTCAGGTCCCTCCCAAACAAAAAGGGTTGACTGCTTCGATGAAACTCCCGAGGGTCCTGGAGTGCACAGAAAAGACGACCTATTCTGGGTAGACCACTACACGAAAGGAAAAGTTCACACACTGCCGCAGAGCGAAAAAGATCAAATGCGTCAAGAATGGCGGGGGACTATCATAAAGCTTCTTGAAGCTAAAAAGGACGAAATCGAAGAACCCCCCGTTCAAGGCCTGAAAGAATTCCTGCAGAACTTTCCCCCGGAGCAATTTCAGAATCCATATCTAGAAGAAAGATTCAAGATGGTATTCAGAAAGAAACCTGGAGCCTTCAGCAGATGTCTACTCATGGAACTTACAAATGTCTCCAAAGCTGAACAGGCCGAATACTACCAATTGATGCTCCGGGAACAAAGGTCTAAGGTGTCAAAGTCAAAGATTAAAAAACTCAAATCAATTACCATGTGCAAAAGAGCCAAAGTATTCTATCCCTCCTATCAAGTGGAAAGAGAAGATGGTATGGGAGATGACATCTTTGAGTATGACCTTGACTACATAAGAGCGGATGACGTTGAGTTCCTTCACAACAGTCTGAAAAATCGAATCAGAAAACGTCTATCCCACATGACAGCTGTAGGTGCCTTAGTTCGAAGCATGAATCGCCGATAGATCATAATGTGCTTAATAGATTTTCAGATGGCGATCGAGAGTGCTATGGTTAAGGTGGGCCTACGAGCACCAGAACAAGATAGTTTTCTTTTAGCCCACCACCCGGCCTACAGAGTTATACTTAAAGGAGATCCGGGTGTTATTTTTGTGAATCACAAGGGCTACAAAAGGTATATGCGCTTTGAGGATCTACCTTGCTATTCCGATGGTACACTTCGACTGGTTCGAGCTGCTCTCACAAAGAAAGTACAAGATTATGATGCTCAACCAGATCCTGAACAGAGATGCTCACCTACGGAGATACAAAATACACTCAGCGGCATAGACTACCTGAACGAGCGGCTACATACAAGACAAGTAACCAGACGTTTCGATGTCATACTTGGTCTTCGTGAATCAACAGATCATGCGCGAGTTCCAGGACCTCCTAAGTGATCGAAAAGGGGGAGATTGTTAGATTAATTATTTCGATCCTAGGAGTTATTTTGTAATATTTATTAACATTGTAATGTGTCTTGTATTTATTTCTATGTAATTTCTTTCTTATGTAATAGTGTAGGGGCCATTGTTGCCAAGTCTTGTAAGTTAATTAAATGAGCCTATAAAGGCTCCTAGGGTTGCTTTTTGAATATACACGGTTGACCTACATTTGAATCTTCTCTTGGAGCCGCCACTGTTCTTCCATATTCACTAACATTCATATTGTCTTCTTTCTTATTAAAAACACATTTATTGAGCTTGTTTCTTCATGTGTTTGATGAGAAAAACGTCAAGGTGCTGAATATATTCGGGATTTAATATTAACAAAGTATAAGGTCTATTTTGTTATTTGTTAATAGTTGTAAATTGTATAAAAGCATAGTTGACTTTCTAATAGAAATAGAGATCTGACAATCTGCATTTTTGTATACGCACAGAATTCAAAGAATTAGGGCTACAGTGCATATTCTCTTTTGTAATCATTTCAGTCATCAATCTATTCATTCGGTTAGTATTACTGAATCTGTTCTTGATTAATTGTTGTAGTTGTTGAATGCTTGATAGGATTCATAATTCACAATTGGTATCAGAGAATCTACGGGTGATTTTTGATCTGAAATTGGATATTTTTGAACAGTGTTCTTGACATTTTTTCGAAAAACATAAAAATCAACAATGGTTTTTATCCTAGTAATTACTGATTCTGTAAATTGGATCGAAGAAAAAGGTTAATAAGTCGATTGAAATGAATATATTTTTGTTTTGATTCATCAAACACAGAAAAATATCTGTTGGTTTTTCGGAAATTTTGAAAAACCAAAAGTTCTTCACTGTTTCATTGGAAAAGTCACTTTTAGATCTGTTTTTGGATGAAACTCTTTAATAAATAGTGTTTGAAATCAAAATACCTACCTTCGATATCAATTTGGTTGAAAATAGCTTAGTTTTACAAATTAAATTGAGTTTCAGAGTTGAAAATTTTGAAAAACTAAGAAACCCGGACTATACTGTGTTCATAAGCATTTCGAGTTGGAAGCCTTTACCAATCGAGTTGAATACAAGTTTAAATCGAGTTGACCTAAGTGTCAATCGAGTTGAACTTGTATTCTATTCGAGTTGATTTTCATTTCATTCAAGTTGGTAGTGCATTACATTCTATTCGAGTTAAACTCAGTTCAATTAAAGTTGATTAAGTTCAAAAGATAGAATCATTCAAGTTATACATGGTTTAATTCGAGTTGCACATACTTTAATTCGAGTTGCACATACCTTAATTCGAGTTGCACATACCTTGATTCAAGTTGCACATACCTTCATTCGAGTTGCACATACCTTGATTCGAGTTACACTTAGTTCAATTCAAGTTTCACACTAATTCAATCGAGTTTTACTCTGAATCAATCAAGTTGCACATAAGTTTTAATCGAGTTGCACATTTAATCATTCGAATTTCATACCTACTTGATTCGAGTTGCTTATTTCTTCGAACAAGTTCATTTGTTATAGATTCAAGTTGATAATACATTTGTTTGAGTTTCACTCATTCTTTAATCGAGTTGATCAACTTATCTTTCGAGTTGATCATCTTATTCAATCGAGTTTCATTCAACATACATTCAAAGGCTGATCAATTTCAACAGTTGATCAACTGTTTCAATTTCAATCAAATATCACCTATCTATCATTCACAATGTCAAAAGACGCACTTGCCATGGGATCAGAAACGAAACCCCCAATTCTCTATCGGGGAGAATACGTGCAGTGGAGGGAACGATTTTTGGAATTCCTTAGTTTAATTCGAGTTACACATACCTTGATTCGAGTTGCACATACCTTCATTCGAGTTACACATACCTCGATTCGAGTTAAACTCAGTTCAATTCGAGTTAATTAAGTTCAAAAGATAGAATCATTCGAGTTATACATAGTTTAATTCGAGTTGCACATACTTTAATTCGAGTTGCACATACCTTAATTCGAGTTGCACATACCTTGATTCGATTTGCACATACCTTCATTCGAGTTGCACATACCTTGATTCGAGTTACACTTAGTTCAACTCAAGTTTCACACTAATTCAATCGAGTTTTACTCTGAATCAATCGAGTTGCACATAAGTTTTAATCGAGTTGCACATTTAATCATTCGAATTTCATACGTACTTGATTCGAGTTGCTTATTTCTTCGAACAAGTTCATTTGTTATAGATTCAAGTTGATAATACATTGGTTCGAGTTTCACTCATTCTTTAATCGAGTTGATCAACTTATCATTCGAGTTGATCATCTTATTCAATCGAGTTTCATTCAACATTCCTTCAAAGGCTGATCAATTTTCAACAGTTGATCAACTGTTTCAATTTCAATCAAATATCATTCGATCTTGGAAATTTTCCTATCTATCAGTCACAATGTCAAAAGACGCACTTGCCATGGGATCAGAAACGAAACCCCCAATTCTCTATCGGGGAGAATACGTGCAGTGAAGGGAACGATTTTTGGAATTCATTAGTTTCCATGATGTTTCGGAAGAAATGCTAAAGTTCTTAATGGACGGACCAACTGTGTTCATGGAGACAATACCTGGAGTACCCACTGGAAATCCCCCAATTCCACCAAGAACAGTGGAGGTTGCAAACTTAACGGAGGCACATAAAAGAAGAAAGTTAGGGAACAAATTAGCTAGGAAGTTGTTACTGATCTCAATCCCCAATGACATTTATACCTGTCTAACAAACACAAAGACTGCCAAATCCATATGGGATGAGGTGTTGAGAAATAGTTTAAGTAGATTCAAACTGTTAGTTAGACTTCTCAAACTGTTAGTAGAGTTTATATGTAAATCCAAAGTTCATGCTGCTAGTTGAAGAAACTCGAGCTGCCAGTGTAAAAGTTCAAGCTGCCAGAGCAAATCAACTCGAGCTAATCTGTTCATGCTGTCAAGTGATTCAAGCTGCTCAACAGTTTCATAAACAGAAAGTGCTGATTTTCAGGAAAAGATATATACACGAAGATTCCAGCATATCTACTATCAGAGAAGTCATAGTACTTCAAAGAAACATATCAAGAAGCAATATAAATACATAGAATAGGTCTTTCTATTGTATATGAGTTTTCTGCATATTTGAGTCTGTAATTGCTTTTTGTCTTAAGTTTTCATAAGCCTCTAAGGTTGTAAAACCCTAAGAACAGTCTGTGTTCTTCGTCTAATCAAACAAATTAGAGGTGATTGTAACCATTGAGATCAGCAATACAAACAGTCTTGATTATTTATTGTGTTTATCTGCTATTTAACCTGAAAGCTTTTGTTAAAATAATTAAGTGTTATTCCGCAAACTTCTTAATTAAACTTTGATTCAAAGCAAGATTATTGATTTATACTCTGATATATTAAAATCAGTCAGTCTTGGTTAATTAGTTTTAGATCCTGACAAGTGGTATCACAGCCACAGGTCGTTCTTTGTTTTTCAAAGTCGAAAACTTTCTTTTAAAATTTTAATCTTTTGCAATGGAATTTGAAAATAGCAGCAGTGGATCTGGGCAAGGACTCAAAGTGCCTATGCTCAAGCCCACTGAGTTTGAGATGTGGAAACTCAGGATTCAACAGCATATCCAATTTATTGACTATGCCATATGGGAAGCTGTTGAATTTCCTCCTGTAGTTGATCCAGAACTTGATGATGAGGGAAAACCAGTCAAAACCCCTCCAAAAACTGAACTTGAAAGGAAGGCTAGAATGAATGAAGTGAAAGCTCTTACACTTTTACAAATAGCCATTCCTAATGCTTATCAACATCAGTTCAAAAAGTTTTATACTGCTCATTCTCTTTGGAATGCTTTAGAGAAAAGATTTGCTGGTATGAGAACTTTTCTGGTGGCAAGAATGAAAACCTTACTCAAATCTTTGACAGGTTCAACAAACTGATAAGTGAATTAGAAAGTGCAAAAGTCAGCCTGGATCAAGATGAAGTCAACAGAAAGTTTCTCAGATCTCTTGGAGAAGAATGGACAGTTTATGCTGCCCAATGGAGAACAAAAGACACTCTTGATGAAATGGAATTGGATAAACTGTACAACAGTCTGAGAGTGTTTGAGACTGAGATTGATACTAAAAAGAAATCTTTTTCTTTATAATCATAATACTGCTCTTCTGTCTTCTGAAAAATCTAATAGAAGTGATTCCTTTTCAGGTGGTGATAGCAATTCTTCTGAAGCTCACTATGAAGCTTTTGTTGCCAATGATGGATTGTTTGCTCTAAATACTGAAGATTTAGAACAAATTCATCCAGATGATCTTGAAGAGATGGATTTAAAGTGGCAACATGCAATGCTGACCATGAGGGCCAAAAGGTTTCTTATAAGAACTGGAAGGACCAACTTTCAAGCCAAAACAGAAGGCAAACCAGCTTTTGATAAATCAAAAGTTGAGTGCTATGAATGTCATAAGCTTGGTCACTTTGCCAGAGAATGTAGATCTCAAGGTCAACAGTCATCAAGGACTTCACAGCCCAATCAGACATCATCATCAACAACACTTGTCTCCCAAGAAGACAATGTGTTTGATTGGAGTGATCAGACAGAGGAAGAGTTTCAGAATGAAGCTCTGATAGCAGAAACATCAACTGTCTCTTCCACTGAACTAACAGCTGAGGTAAATTCTAAACCCTGCTCTCAATCATGCAAGAATATGGTTAAAAAATACAGAGATCATAATGAGAGCATGTGCAAAACTCTAGCTAAGATGGAAGAAAGAAGATATGAATACATGCAAGCCATAGAAGATCTTGAAAAATAGATCAATGACTATAAGGATAATGAGATTCAAATGGGACATGATAGAACATATCATGAGTGGGAGAAAAAGGAACTAAATAAGAAAATAGAATCCCTGAATAAAAAGGTAGAAGAGACTGAACAAAAGGTGTTAGAGGCTAATAAGAAACTAGAATCTGTTAACATAGATCTAGGTAACTTTAAGTTGGCAAATCAAAAGCTAGAACTCCTAATGGAACTCCAATTTAAAGATAGGGTAAAATCTCAGGTTAATCCCAAAGAAGGCATAGGATACAGAGCTACTCCACCTCCATACAATAACAAGTACACTCATCCAATGAATGAGGTTGCTGATAGACTTGTTAATGAACCACTAGATGAGTCTATGACTATTGTAGATCCTATCCTTGATACCAGCCCTGAATCTAAAGAAGATCAGATCCAAAACACAGAGTGTGAGTGCACAACAGCTGAGAAGGCACATAAAACAATGAGTGCACCCATAGAGATCCAAGCCTCCAATAAGAAAGGAAAAGAGAATATGAGTGTATGCAATGCTGCTCCACAAGTTTCTGTACATTCTAACTGTAACACTGCATCTTCTTCAAAGAATAATAAAAGGAGTAAAAATGTTCCAGTCTGCACATGCCAAAAGCATGGTGTGCAAAAGTTTCCCAAACAACAGCAGGTAAGGGGAAATCAGAGGAACAAGAACCAGAAATTGTCAGAAAAATCTGGTTCTCCAATTCAAATAGTCAAAAGGTGTTTTCACTATGGAAGGAAGAATCACTTGGCCAAGGACTGTTTTTATAAACCAACTGTTGCAAAACAGACTGTGATTCATAAAAAATCAAGTCCTACTCATAAAAAGGCTTCAAAGGTGAAATCTTCCACATCAGTTCCAAATAAAACAGTTGATCACAGGCTTTCAAAAGTTAATAAAAAACAGTCCACACACCAAAAACAAGTTTTGGCAAAGCCTAAATTAAGTTTTAAACAAATATGGTGTGTCAAGGACAAATCTTCAGATCTAACTGCTGATGCAAAAGATCAGACTGCTAAGCCAAATTCTGAAGCTGTTAGTGCAAATTCTGAAGCTGTTAGCACTAACAACACAGATCAGACTGCTAAGCATCAATCTGGAACTGCTAGTGAATCATCTGAGACTGTTAGAATAAAAGATGATCAAAATACCTGGATACCTCATATAATCACTAAATACTCTCCAAAGACTCCATCAGTAGATCTCACTAAATATAAGAAGTCAAAAACAATGTTTAGTTATGTCAATGTACAAGGCCAACCCAAAACCAATTTGGTTTGGGTTTACTCCACTACTGAATAAGCTTCTACTTGTGCAGGGCAACCACAGATCTCTTCATAAAACAAGATGGCATTTGGACAGTGGATGCTCTAGGCACATGACAGGCAATTCTGAGTGCTTGTCAAATTTCAAAGGCTTTGATGGAGGTTTTGTTGCATTTGGAGGCAACTCAAAAGGAGGTAAGGTTACAGGTAAAGGTACTGTTAATGCAGGCAACATAAAATTCCATGATGTTTTGTATGTTGAACAGCTTAAGTACAATTTATTAAGTGTCTCTCAAATCTGTGACAAACAAAACATTGTTTTGTTTACAGATTCTGAGTGCATTGTCCTTTCAAAAGATTTCAAAATTCCTGAAAATCTTGTTTTACTAAGAACACCAAGAAAGGATAATGTTTACTGTCTGGACACAGATCTCTTATCTAAATCAAATACTTTAAGCTGTTTGATATCCAAAGCATCATCCAATGAGTCTGCTCTTTGGCATAGAAGGATGTGTCACATGAACTTCAAGTCCATGAATGTTTTAGTAAAAAAGAATCTGGTAAGAGGCTTACCACAAAAGGAGTTCATATGTGATGATCATTGTGTAGCATGTCTTAAAGGCAAGCAACACAAAACTTCTCATAAGGCCAAAGAAGTAAATTCGATCTTATCTGCTCTTCAGCTGCTTCATATGGATCTATTTGGTCCAACATCTGTTTTGAGTTTGAATAAAAGGGCTTACTGTTTAGTTATTGTTGATGATTTCACCAGATTTACTTGGGTTTACTTTCTTAGGTCCAAAGATGAAACTGCTGAGCTAGTTAAGTCTTTTATCCTTAAGATATAAAACCAATCCAACTTAAAAGTTAAGGTGATAAGATCAGATAATGGAACTGAATTTAAAAATCACATTCTAAACAGTTTCTGTGAGTCCAAAGGCATTGCTAGACAATATAGTGCACCAATAACACCACAGCAAAATGGTGTAGCTGAAAGAAAGAACAGAACTTTAATTGAGGCTGCTAGAACAATGTTAGCTGATTCAAATCTGCCAATGACTTTCTGGGCAGAAGCTGTTAATACAGCCTGTTATGTTCTGAATAGGGCTTAGGTTGTCCAATCACAAGGGAAAACTCCCTATGAGTTATTCCATAACAGAAGTCCCCTAATAGCTTTCTTCAAGCCTTTTGGATGCCCATGTACTATTCTTCACACTAAGACTCACTTAGGGAAGTTTGAAAGTAAGGCTGAAGAAGGATTCTTTGTAGGATACTCAAATCAAAGCAAAGCCTATAGAGTATATAACAGTGTGTCTAAAACCATTGAAGAAAGTGCCAATGTTGAATTTAATGAAAATACTGCAAATATCAAAGGCACTGGTCCTGATTGGTTGTTTGATTTAGATTCACTAACAAATTCTCTGAGCTTTGTTGAGTATACTGCAGAAGCGGATGCATACAGGATTGAAGCTGCCAACACAAATTCTCATGCTGCCAATACAAATTCTCAAGCTGTTGGCACAAAGTTTCAAACTGCTGCTGATTCAATCAAATGGGATGAGTACATCACTCTACCACTTCTGTCATGTGATCCTCCAGGGGTCCTGAATGCTCATCATGATACAAATCCAGACACTGAAGTGCCACTCCCAAATCCTGAGAGAACAGCTCCAACACAAAGGGAAACAGTCCCAGATTCAAGTCAAGCTGTTCCAGAAGCTGAATCATTCACTGGTCCTGATGGAGATGATACAAATCTTGGATCCTCTTTTCAGACAGAGAGAGACCCTACACTAAGAGTTCATAAGTATCATCCTCTCAATCAAATACTGGGTGATCCAAGCACTCCTGTACAAACAAGGAAAATGGTTCAAAATGAGACGGCTGCTGCTGAACAAGCAGTTCCTGAATTCAGTCTAGCTGCATTTGAGAATGCCTGTTTCATGTCTCAACTAGAACCCAAAAAGGCATCTGAAGCATTAAAAGATTCATCATGGATTGAGGCAATGCAAGAAGAGCTTCTACAGTTCAAGATTCAGAATGTATGGACTCTGGTAGATCTTCCTAAAGGTAAGAGGGCAATTGGTACAAGATGGGTATTCAGAAACAAGAAAGATGAGAGAGGGATAGTCATCAAGAATAAAGCAAGGTTGGTAGCACAAGGGTACACTCAAGAAGAAGGCATAGATTATGATGATGTATTTGCCCCAGTGGCAAGAATTGAAGCCATCAGACTATTCTTGGCCTATGCAAGCTTCAAAGGTTTTAAAGTGTATCAAATGGATGTGAAGTCTGCCTTCTTATATGGGACAATTGAAGAAGATGTCAATGTGTGTCAACCTCCTGGTTTTGAAGACTACAAGTATCCAGACAGGGTTTACAAGCTGGACAAGGCTCACTATGGTCTCCATCAAGCCCACCGAGCATGGTATGACACTCTGTCATCATACCTTCTACAGAATGGATTCAAGAGAGGCACTCTGGACAAAACACTTTTCACTAAGTCTATCAAAGCTGAGATTCTACTTGTCCAAATTTATGTTGATGACATCATCTTTGGCTCAAGAAATGCCTGTCTGTGCAAAGAGTTTGAAGCTTTAATGCACAAAAAGTTTCAAATGAGCTCAATGGGAGAACTCACTTTCTTTCTGAGATTGCAAGTCAAGCAGAAGCCCACTGGCCTTTTCATAAGTCAATCAAAGTATGTGAAAGACATACTAGAAAAGTTTGGGTATCAAGACACAAAGGTTGCAATCACTCCAATGGATCCTCACAAGCAACTCCATACAGAAAAAGATGGCATAGATGTGGACATACATTTATACAGATCTCTCATAGGATCTCTCATGTATCTAACATCTTCTAGACCTGATATAATGTTTGCTGTCTGTGTGTGTGCTAGGTTTCAATGCTCTCCAAAGGATTCTCACTTGGTTGCTGTTAAGAGAATCTTTAGATACCTTAAAGGCCAACCACACTTAGGCCTATGGTATCCTAAAGACTCTCCCCTTGTACTAACTGCTTATTCTGACAGTGACTATGGTGGATGCAACATTGACAGAAAATCCACAACTGGTGGATGTCAATACTTAGGAGCAAGATTGGTCTCTTGGCAATGCAAAAAGCAGACAACTGTGTCCACATCATCCACTGAAGCAGAATATGTAGCAGCTGCAAGCTGCTGCTCCCAGGTAATGTGGATTCAAAATCAGCTAAGAGACTATGGTATGAATTTCTTATCCACTACTATTTATATTGACAATTCAAGTGCAATCAGCATTGTGCAAAACCCAGTGAAATTCCCAAAAACCAAGCATATAGAAATCAGATTTCACTTTATAAGAGATTGTAATGAAAAGAAGTTAATCCAAGTTACCAAAATACATACTGATGATCAGTTAGCTGATCTATTTACAAAACCTTTTGATGTAGGAAGGTTCACTTTCCTAGTATCAAATATTGGTATGGTAAATATGGATTAATTTGTTTTCATTATTATCTACTTAGTATGCTTATTTAAGGGGGAGTCACTGTTTCATTAAACAGATGCATAATTTTCAACTAACAGCTTGAGTATTTTCTCAAGCTGCTAGTTCATTTTCTCGGACTGTTAATTATTCACTTGATCTGTGAAAGTGTGCAGGGTATTTCGGTAATTTTAAAATGTGTGTGCGCGGGACCCAACCTTTTCAAAACCTTTAAAGGTCCCAGTTTCGTTCAGTTGTAACTACCAGTTACAAAATTTCCTTCCACTGCCTTTCTTTTCCCTCTGAACGATTCACACACTCTTCTTTGCAAACCCTAAACCCTTCGTTTGATCTTTAATGGAGTTTGTTAAAGAACATAACTGCCTTCACTACTCTCTAAGGCACTCAGACCTTCAACCGTTCCATGCCATGATGGACTTTCTTCGTCACTCCCATATCCATCATGCACTCAATATAAACCCCACCATATACATATCGCATGTCGAACAGTTCTGGAACCATGCCACTGTTCAATCCATCGATGGAATTCCTTCTATACTACCCAAAATTGATGGCACTCCCATCACCATTACTGAGGAATCCATTCGGCGCCATTTGCATCTTCAAGAAGATGCCACAGGTATAACAGACCTAACCCTTGATGCTTTACATACTGGTCTTTATCATATTGGATATAGGGGTCCTGCTGATTCATTTACTTTCTTGAAAGCCCATTTTTCTCCTAAATGGAAATATCTTGTACATATTATTCAGCAGTGCATGAGCCCCAAAAGAACTGGTTGGTCGGAATTTTCTTCTAACATTGCCACTGCCTTAGTGTGCTTTTCAACAGGCCAACGGTTCAATTTTTCAAATATGATTTTTCAGGGGATGTTAAGGCATCATTCCCTAAAGAGTGGGAAATTTTCGATGTATCCCAGATTTTTGGCAGAAATCATTGCACACACTTGCACCACTTCTCATTTACATAAGAGGATACATGTTTCCCACAGGCACTCACTATCCTCTATAAAGAGACTTTTGAAACAAAGTGCAAATTTTTTGAGCGTTGATGTTCCATTGCCTTCTGCAATGATGAACATCATTCCAAGAAACAGAGGAGAGGGTCCTGAGCAGGCTCAGCCTATCATCACTGCTACACCCCCAGGACCCCAACCCACTCCTCATGATACACATCCTTCTTCTGATCCTTTTGAACAGCCACCACCCCCACTAAAATTTCTATATAAAAGGAAAAAGGGACCAGGAGCTACTTCCTCCTCAGCCCTAAGACAAGAGCCATATATCCCTGTGCAGGAGGACACTTCTGCACAGAATATCCAAAGGGAACCAATTGAGGACACTCCCATCCTCACTCAGGAGGTAAACATCTCTTCAGAGACTGTTCATATGGGTTCTGTGGCTGGCACTACTGCTGTCCCTGCACAAGAGGCACAGGATAGTGCCAACATCCCTAAGACCACGCCCATGGCAACAGCAAGTGTGCAAATACAAGCTGGAAGTCCCCAGAACCAAGAACAGAGGGGCCCAGAGGTTTCTACTTCTGGTATTAATGTCAGTGATAGATCACAAGCACCACAGGTGTTTTCTGATCTTGAGACTAGTCTGCAACTCATGCTTTTGACGGATCCCAAGCTGAAACCTGTTGTAGCTATGTTGGAATACCAAATGTCCATCATTGCTGCACAGGGTGCACAAATAATGGCCCTAAAGCAATCAGAAATGGCTCAAAATCAGAGGATGGATTATCTTCATAAGGGGTTTACCCTTTGTGGAAATAAGCTCATTCAATTAGAGCGTTTGATTCAAACCCAAGGGGCAAGGGTTGTAGGTCCTCCTGACCAAACCAATGCTTCCAAAAAGGGGGAGAATCAGGAGGATCCTGAATCAGTCCAAGTAGCTCCAACAACATCAGTCCAAGCAGCGTCAACAGTTCCACCTTCTAGGCTAGCAGTCCCAACAGCTTCTCAAGCTGTTAGCCTAGAAACTCAAGTTGCTGCCTCAAAAGCAACTGGAGTTGTTATAAAGGAAAGGGTTCAAGCTCCATCCAGTACAGTTCAAGCTACATCTTCTGCTGCAAAAGACAAAGGCAAGGGCATTCTTATTGAGTCTCCAAAGCACAAATTTTCCTCCAAAGAAGCTCAGATTGCCTTTGATGCTGAAGTTGCCAAAAGGTTAGCAGAAGAACAGGATAAAGAATTAGATCAGCAAGCCCAGCCCCCAATGGATGATGATGAGACCTTAGGTGATTACTTAAAGGGGTTTGTGGGTAAACAAGGAGATAAGAAGAGAAAGTTGCCAACAGGGCACTCCAAGGCTGAGCACAGAAGATTTTTAATCAATTTTGCCTTTGCAGCTGGTATTCCAAAGAAAATGGCTCAGTCCATGACTACTGAAAGGCTGCAAGAGATCCATGACAAGGAGATGGACAAAAGAAAGAAAGCAAAAGTCTCCCAAGAAGTCCAACCATCACAAGAACCAGCTCAAGCTGCTACAAGTCATATTCAAGCTGCTGCCAGTGCCCCTGCTCTTACTGATCAAGCTGTTGCTTCTATTCCTGCATCTGAACCATCTTCACAAGCAAAGCTGCATCAAGTTAAAAGGGTGTTATTTGAGCAACAACTGTAAAAAGCAATGGAGATAGAGAAGCTGATTGATCAGCATGATTTCACAAAGCCTCTGATCAACTACTGGTATGCCAAGTCACTGGACAACCGTGATTTAAGAGTTCAGTTTATAGTAAGAAGGGAGTCTGGACCAGAAGAAGAATATGATACATTTTGGCAGATGGTTCAGAAGTTGACCAGAGATGAGCTTATCAAAATGCATAATATTGGGTCTGTGACACAAGTTAGATCTGCTTTACCACAAGTGAAGCAAGTCATTAAAGATCTAAAATCAATTGTTGACCCTGAATCTGCAAGGAAAGAGATAGAGGATGCTGTGAAGCAGGGAAAGAAGGTCAAGCAAGTTGATCTGTTTGTCAAGTCAAGGACATACAGAATCAAATTCTCAGATGGATCTGGTATATTCTTCAATCTTGAATTTTATGATTTACCAAAAGATATGCTACTTCAGATAAAATCTGTTAGGGTATCTTGTGATAGAGATGATATGAAGAAAGAATTTTTGAAGGCTGTAGATCAGAAACTTGCACAGTTATAAGTTTTTGAAAGCCTTGGTTTGTAAATAACAGTTTACTTATTCATTTCCATTTTTGTATAGAACTTAAAGTCTTGTGTAAAGAATTTAAGTTAGGGGGAGATTGTTGGGAAATAGTTTAAGTAGATTCAAACTGTTAGTTAGACTTCTCAAACTGTTAGTAGAGTTTATATGTAAATCCAAAGTTCATGCTGCTAGTTGAAGAAACTCGAGCTGCCAGTGTAAAAGTTCAAGCTGCCAGAGCAAATCAACTCGAGCTGATCTGTTCATGCTGTCAAGTGATTCAAGCTGCTCAACAGTTTCATAAACAGAAAGTGCTGATTTTCAGGAAAAGAAATATACACGAAGATTCCAGCATATCTACTATCAGAGAAGTCATAGTTCTTCTAGGAAACATATCAAGAAGCAATATAAATACATAGAATAGGTCTTTCTATTGTATATGAGTTTTCTGCATATTTGAGTCTGTAATTGTTTTTTGTCTTAAGTTTTCATAAGCCTCTAAGGTTGTAAAACCCTAAGAACAGTCTGTGTTCTTCGTCTAATCAAACAGATTAGAGGTGATTGTAACCATTGAGATCAGCAATACAAACAGTCTTGATTATTTATTGTGTTTATCTGCTATTTATCCTGAAAGCTTTTGTTAAAATAATTAAGTGTTATTCCGCAAACTTCTTAATTAAACTTTGATTCAAAGCAAGATTATTGATTTATACTCTGATATATTCAAATCAGTTAGTCTTGGTTAATTAGTTTTAGATCCTGACATGAGGTGTGCAAACTTATGAGGGGATCTGACAGGGCTGCAACAAATAGAGCAAGGAACAGTCTGATGACTTTCGAGAATTTTCGAGCTCGAGAAGGGGAATTACTAGAAAACACTTACTTGCGGTTTGTCAGTCTGGTAAGTGAGATGAAAAGAAATGGGGTAACAAAGTCCATTCTAGGTATCAATGTCAAGTTCTTAAACGTACTAACCCAGAATGGGAAAAGTATGCGACGATTATCCAGCAGACGAAGGACATTGAATAGATGGACTTCCACATGATTTTTGAAAACCTCAATAACTATCAAGAGGTTATTTTAAGAAAAATATCTGGCAAAAAGAAAGCCGAGAAAGAAGCCGTTGACCCTTTGGCTTTAATGGTAGAAAAGAAATATAAGTATAAGCTAAAAGAGGAGAAACGTGTAGTCGTTAGCAGTACCTCTTTCGAATCAGACACATCAGATTCATCAGCGGATTCCGAGATAGAAGAGATGAAAAAGCAGATGACATTGCTAACTAAAGCATTCCAAAAGAAATTCTATCGTAAGCCAACCAACAACAAAATGCGCTACAAGACTGGCTAAAGGAAATTTGAAAAGGAGAAATATGAAAAATCTGGTGAGAGCAGGGGCCGAAAAGCTGAAAAATATGAAAAATCTGATAAATCAGCGAAGAAAGAAACAGAGCAGAAGTGCTATAATTGTGGAAAACTAGGTCATTTTTCTCGTGAGTGTAGAATGCCAGTAGTCAAAAACTCTGACTACTACACAAGAAAGGCTCTCCTAGCCAAAGAAAAGGAAGCTGGAAAAACCCTTATGGCAGAGGATGACCATTGGCTACAGTTATCAGAGGATGAAGACATACTGGATGAGGATGCTCATATCTGCTTGAAATCAGAGGTCTTCAATGAATCAGAAATGAGTGAGTCATCAATGATTGCAGAAGATGAGGTATGGGTTGGCCTAACAGACGAAGACGAAGAGGAAAAGTAAGAGTCTGAAGAGGAAGAGACTGAAGAGTTCGCGTTGATGGCAGGAGGAAAAGCTGGATGCAGCAATGATAAGGATACTGATGATTCAGAGTCAGAAAAATCAGACAGTTCAGAAACACCAGAGGTAAATTCTAACTCTGACTCTGAAATTGATGATTCCTATTTGCTTGAAGAAAAATTAACACAGATGGCCTTTATGCTTAACAAAATTGAAAAATCATTAAAGGCTGAAAAGAAACATGCTCACTCTTTAGAAAACAAGTTACGTAATGAACATAATTTAGTATTAGATATTTCCAAAGATAAAGCATTGGCATTACGAGCAGTTTCAGATTTGCAAGACAAAGAAAAAGAACTTCAAAGCAAAATCCAAGAACTTAATAACAATATATCCGACCTACAAGAAAAAATGAGTTTGGCAGATTAGAGGCTTCAAATTTTTCTGTAAAATATCATGCCATTTTTGAAGAAAGAACTAAGCTTTATTAGAAAATAAAGCAAATGGAAGATTAATTTATCAAAAGAGGTCAAACAGATCAAACTATCTATTTAAATCAACCAAAAGACATAGAATTTTACAATTTTAAATCTGGTATTGGTTGGGAAAATCCTAAGTATCTGAGAAAGGCTATCTCAAATTCACCGACTTTAGATGATGTCAGATATATGAATCTAGGATTATAAATGACTTTTATGAAAGCATCAGATGAGGTAGAATCTAGTGAAGAATCAAAAAGATTAAGATCTGATAAAATGCAAAATTTTGTTGACTATAACAGAATAAATGAATTAAGTAATAATACTGACATTAAAGAAGAGTATACTCAGACTTATTCTGAAAAGGATTTATCTGAATCTACTACTCAATCTCAAAAATTATATTTACCATTTTCAAGCCTTGAAAAGATAAACTCTGATCTCGAATTGAAAATCAAAAACTTTGAGACAGAAAATCAATCTCTTAAGGCTGAACTCAAAATTCTAGAACAAAAGCTACAAAAACAGCCTGAAAACAAAAAGTTATCTGATCCATTATCTTCAATTTCTCTAGATTCTATCAACTCTGAAACAGAATTTGATCTGTATATGAACTCTGATTTCAATTCCTTAGAAAAGATGTTTGTTAAAATTGATGAATTTGTAAAACCTTTATATAACAAACAATCAGATGATCATAAAGAATCTGTTAAAAATCTGCAAAGAATTTCTACAGATTCAATGAAATCATCTGAAAATTCATCAAGTTTACAACAAAAGAAGGAGAAAATAAAAGTAACTTTTGATACTCCTAAATTTGAAAAAGGTGAATCATCTTCTACGAAGGACTCAATTACACTCAAAGTCCAAACTTCAAAAGGTAAGAAACCTTTAAAGAATAAACAAGTTTCTAAGATCAGTAATTCTCATGTTTCTTCTATGTCAGATTATATTGTGAACGGTTCTCGCAAGCAAGTTTGGAGAAAGAAGCAGAAAGAACAGAAAAACAAGAAAATAAAACAAGAGTGGTGAGTGAAGAAAAATATTGTTACAGATAAAAATAGCAAATTTGAAAATTCTGTCTGTAATAATGAATTTGTGGATAAATCTTGTATCAAATTTTCTCGAACTGATTTAATTGCTTTGAATTCTGGTTCATGTAAATCCTTACTTGTAAAATCTGATAAGCTTGTATGGCAACCTAAGAAAAAGGACCCATCTTTCAAACAGAAAAAGGTTCCACAGTGAAATGTTTCAAAGATAGTTCCACCGCGAATTGTACAAAAGTGGATACCAAAAAGAACTGTTAAAAAGTTGGTACCTAAATCATCATCAATTGTTAAGATAAAAGACGTATCTGATGAGAAAACGCATAATCAACTGCATGATTTACCAAAATCAAAAGTACCCAACTATAAGTGGGTACCTCATGTGCTATTTTGTCTTATAGGTAAATCATGTATGGTATCTTGACTCCGGATGCTCGAAGCACATGACCGGACAAAGAGAAACACTCACTAACTTTGTAGAAAAGTTCTGTGGGACGGTCAGATTTGGGAACGATCAGTTTTGTCCGATCAAAGGTTACGGGGGTCTTGCATACGATTAAATTACCATTCAGACGGTCTTTAACGTTGATGGTCTTGGTCATAACTTGTTTAGCGTTGGACAGCTATGCGATAAAGGATTGGAAGTCAACTTCAAAGCTAATCGGTGTAGCATTCGATCTGGAGAAGGAAAAGAAATCCTCGCAGGAAACAGGAAAACCAACTTGTATTCCATTGACCTAGCCTCCATTAATCTGAAAAAGGATGTCTGCTTACTGTCAAAAGTTACATCTAAAACAGCTTGGCTATGACATCGTCGTATTTCACATCTGAACTTTAATGAATTAACCAACCTAGCAAAAGGCGGGTTAGTTAAAGGGCTACCAACACTTAAATTTCAAAAGGAGCAGTTGTGTGCCGCATGTGAAAAAGGAAAGATGACTAGAGCTTCACACAAATCCAAATCCGAACATTCTTCAATGAGAGCACTGGAACTGCTACATATGGATCTATGTGGACTAATGAGAGTACAAAGTATTAACAAGAAAAGATATGTATTGGTGATAGTTGATGACTACTCACGATACACATGAGTTTTCTTCCTAAGGTCCAAATCAGATGCTACCGAAATCATTACAGACTTCATCCAGAAAATTCAAGTGAAGTTGCAACTTTCAGTTCAGTCAATCAGATCAGATAACGAAACAGAATTCAAGAACAAATCTCTTGAATCATTTTTGAATTCTGTAGGAATTACACATCAATTTTCAGCTGCTCGAACTCCACACCAGAATGGTGTCGTTGAACGAAAAAATCGGACACTGGTGGAATCAGCAAGAACGATACTGGCGTATTCCAATCTTCCATTATTCCTATGGGCTGAAGCTGTTGCAACAACTTGTTTCACACAAAATCATTCAATCATCAATAAACGATTCGGGAAGACTCCTTATGAACTAATAAATAAACGAATACCTAAAATTAAATATTTCCTTGTCTTTGGATGCATATGCTTCATACTAAATGACAAAGACAACCTTGGAAAATTTAATCAAAAAGCTGATGAAGGTATTTTCATAGGATATTCGAAGGAGTCAGTCGCTTTCCGTGTCTACAACAAGCGGACCAAGACAGTCAATGAAACCGTCAACGTTAAATTTGATGAATGAGTGGTAATGGCTTCTTAACATACCAGTTCAGGACCCGAACTTAACAAGCCGACTTCTATGGAGTCAACAGAAAAGAATGCAGAAAATTCAGAATTAAATAAATTGTTTGCGAATTTCTATGAAGACTACTTTGAGAGGCCCAAAACTAATGTTTTAAATTTGGTGCCTGACAGGATTACTGAAGATCCCGTCGTAGTCTCGGATCATTCTCATCAACAAGTATCAAAAGAAACTGGAGAAGCTTCGACAACAGATGTGCACTTGCCAACTGAGAGTCTACAACCCATTCAATCTCCAGAATCTTCTGAAACCCCCTTAACATCTGAACATTCAGAAACTCCTAACTCAGATACCTTACCATCTACATCTGAAGCCATCCCCCGACTTCCCTATTTAGACCTAAATCCCAATCATGACCACATTCAACTGTATCCACATACTTTAAAGTGGACTAGAAATCACCCAACAGAAAATATTAATGGTGATCCATCTGCTTCAGTCCAAGCTAGAAGAGCCACAATAAACGATTGCTTATTTTCCAATTTTCTCAGCAGAATTGAGCCGAAGAATGTGAAAGAAGCTCTTCTGGACGCTGATTGGATTGTTGCAATGCAAGAAGAACTGAATCAGTTCGAACGATTGAAGGTCTGGAGACTTGTTGAGCGACCTAAAGATAAATCTATCATTGGCACGAAGTGGATATTTAAAAACAAGAAGGATGAACATGGAGTCATCATTCGTAACAAAGCACGACTCATTGCCAAAGGATACAGTCAACAAGAAGGTATTAACTATGATGAGACGTTTGCACCTGTTGCAAGAATAGAAGCGATTAGGATTTTTTTAACATTTGCTGCTCATAAAAATTCCATTGTTTATCAAATGGATGTTAAAAGTGCGTTTTTAAACGGGGAATTAACTGATAAAGTATATACATATCAGCCCGAAGGCTTTACTGATCCTTCGAAACCTGATCATGTATATATTTTAGACAAGTCACTGTACGGACTTAAACAAGCACCGCGTGCTTGGTATGATGCACTTTCAACATATCTGTTGAAATATGGATTCAACAAAGGTGCAGTTGACACAACCCTGTTTATAAAACGTCTGGGGCCGGATATTATAGTAATACAAATATATGTAGACGATATAATATTTGGGTCTACAAATCCTGAATTTTGTAAGAAATTCGCTTTCTTAATGTGCTAGAAATTCAAAATGAGCATGATGGGATAAATAAATTTTTTCTTAGGTTTACAAGTTAAACAATTGACTGATGGTATTTTTATAAATCAGTCAAAATATATTCAAGACATGTTAAAGAAACTTAACATGGTTAACAATACTCCTATGAAAACTCCCGTGGCTCCGGATTCAAAGTCCAAACTCGATGAGGACATTTCAGGGAAACCTGTAGATGTAACTCTGTAGGTCCCAAAATGTTTCCCAAGTGTATAGTTCTAAGCTATAGAGGGGGGGGGGGGTGACATACGCTCGTCGTAAAGCGTTCAAAAATAATTTATAAAAACACCAATCACCTTAACTTATAGCTAGGGTAAGTGGGATCGTCTCCTCAGGGAGCATGTGGTTATCAGTAATATTCTACGATGGTTGTTAACAAGTAATAAAAAATAGTAATCAAACTAATTGATGAATGGAAATAGTTGAGCGAAACTTTTGGAAAATTAATTATAGCTTTAGGAAAACTTAAAGAATGGAGTAAGAACACCAACGACTTCGGATTTAGGGTTTGGGTGGAATTATGGATTATCGACCTAGGGTTGCAAATAACTTAATTATTTATTATTCCGTTTAATTATCTTTGTAACCTAACCACATAGACATAGTCATGACATTCAAATCCATCGCAATCCGTATTTTGGGCACGAATCGTTTCATGTTCACAGTCCGTCTTAACTCCTAATCTAATGAGCTCAGAACGGCATGTAACACGGCTACGACGCGTCTTACGACAAAGATATAAATAGAAGCGAACGGAACAATATATTTAAATAATAATCACACAGAAAACTAAATAAACACATCGTTCGTTACAATAATGCATCAACGAAAAACATAAATACTTAGCTATCAAACAAACCCTTGAAGGCTAATAGTGTGATCATCAACCAACGCGTACGAAACATTGAACTTGTCAGGAACATGCTTCATAGTTGTCGGATTGATGGGGAAAAGATGGATCGTAGAATGAACCAAACCCCTAACCCTTCATCGTTGGTTGTCGCGCAGACT
This sequence comes from Centrapalus pauciflorus, assembly GCA_020465985.1. Taxonomy (NCBI): domain Eukaryota; kingdom Viridiplantae; phylum Streptophyta; class Magnoliopsida; order Asterales; family Asteraceae; genus Centrapalus; species Centrapalus pauciflorus. The sequence goes on along the minus strand of JAANYP010006839.1, from coordinate 7,127 downwards.
ACATCGTGAATCTGGGACTTTCTTCCTCTTTTTCTCTTCAGTTTCTCCTCAAAATATGTGTTTTTTCGTCTGATATGAACCCATATTTATAGGCAGCTCTTTAAAACCCTAAAAATCACGAAAATAATATTTTATGGGTTGGGCGCAGCCGTGGGCGCAGGCCTGCGCCCCACCCTGCGCTTGGGTCTGAAATCGAGTATTTTGGCAGCAAAAATCATTCTGTTGAGCACTCGGTTGGGGAGCAGGGCTGCGCCCCCCACTGCGCTTGACTTTCTATAAATCTTTTCCGATTGCGCTCAAATCTGCAAGACTTTTACTTGAGAGGATTACCTACATGCGTAATGAGTTTTATCAATAGTAGAACATTCCAAGGCACAATTTACTCATTTTAACTCCTTTTAAGATTTAACACTTCAATTGATAAAAACAATTAAATGTAGCTTTATACCAATACTTTATACATAAAATAATATCATTTAAACACATTAAAGTCGGTATAAAATGATCCGATCAAACATCCCCAATTTAAACCTTGATTGTCCCGAGCAAGAAAACTAAATCAGACTTTAATGTTTCAGATTTCATTTACCAAGCATATAATAAAGGGATAACTGCGCAAAAAACCCCAAACTTGTCAGTTTTTTGTGATTAAAACCCCAAATCATTTTTCGTTGTATAAAAAACCCCGAACTAACTAAAAATCAGTAAATCAACGTTTTATCAATTGGTAACCGGTTGAAACCGGTTATTTATCATACGTGGACCGGTAAATAACCTACGTGGAATAAATTTTAATTGTTAAAACCGTTTTCCAAGTTTTACACATCATTTAAACCCTCGTTGATGATGTAATCCCGTTTAAAAATTACAATTAAAAATTATCAGCAAGTCTTTAAGTGATGTATAATACATGGCAACCGGTTTCAACAATTAAAATTTATTCCACGTCAGTTATTTACCGGTCCACGAAGGATTAATAACCGGTTTCAACCGGTTACCCATTGATAAAACCTTGATTTACTGATTTTTAGTTAGTTCGAGGTTTTCTATACAATGAAAAATGGTTTGAGGTTTTAATCACGAAAAACTGACAAGTTGTGGGTTTTTTGCGCCATTATCCCTATAATAAATCAGTGACTCTCTAATTAATTTATCAAATTAGTAACAACCTTCATACTAAACATCCATGCATGATCATAACTAAAAATTTATATCTGTTACACTGTGTTAAAACCGTTATCAACACTTTACCTCCGAAACATTCCTCACCATAAATCACCTATTTTTGCTCAAGGTTACATGCATGCAATTTTACCGGTTTTGACGCTTATACTGAACTCACTTATCATTTGATAATTTCTTTCTTAAAATTTTTTTTTGCACACTCATGAGTTATTTTATTGAGGGTTTGAACATGACTTTCTAACGAGTCCATGTAACGAAAAATTGGTCAACCGCTCCCAAACCAGTTGGCTTTAGGGGATTAGGTATAAAATACCCCTCAGACTTCTTTTCCGAACTCGCTAGGCCACTCCTTGTTGGTACATCCCGTGTGACGATAGCAGTCTAAGTGATCTTACATTGTGATTTAGCATGTGTTTGCTATATATATATATCATATATGATTGATGCTTATTAGTGTTTGTATGTTTGAACTTGATGTAACGTATTACAAGAAGTTCAAACATAAAGTTCAAAGATAAGATCAATCATAAGGTAATATCATAAGTTTTATCACTTAAGAGTTTAAGTATTTTGGCTAGATTCGAATTACTTAAGGGAATACATTCGAATCTGAGATAGATTCGAATGAGACCTTAGATTCGAATGAGCTAGATTCGAGACTGTCAATATGGACAGACTCGAATGGGCCTTGGGCCAGATTCGAGGTTGGCCCACAACAGACTCGAATCAGGGTCTATAATTAGGGATAGACTCGAATCATTAAGAGACTTTTTGCAGAATTCGTGAGGGATTAAGCAAAGGGCGATCTCGAGTTTATCAGCTAGGTGAGTGCCGTTTCGGAGAGAATTAGTACGTAGGATCGTTCGTGTGTCGTTCGTTCAGCGTCTAATAGTCTCCGTGTTCCGTTGGTTGAGAGTTGTCCGTCTAACCGTCAACGAGGATTCCGCACTCGTTCACGGATCCGCGTCTAGATAGATCTTGCAGTCGTAGACCTTACAAGTGGTATCAGAGCCTACGGAGTGTTCTTGGTGTTCTTCGTGTTCATCAGATACATTCTAGGTTTCTTGACGCTAGTTGGACGGTTTTGCTCTCAAAAACGTGTTTTTGAGCTTAGCAAATTCATATTCGGGAAACACTTTGTCGTTTTTCACGTTTTTGATCGAAATCATTATTTTTCGTTTGAAAAATAGTGATTTAATCTGTAAAACGTCAAAAAATCAACGTGTTAGCCGTTTTTCGAGTTTGCGGCGCTCGAATCTATAGGGGTAATTAGGGTTTCACTTTAGTCTCGAGTCTAACCTAAATACGCTCCTTTCGAGTCAATTTCAGAGAGTTTCGAGTCTACTTTGTTTCGAATCTGTTACTTCATTCGAATAGGATCTCGAGTCTATAGTAGTTTCGAGTTTATTTCGAGTCTGGTACTGTTTCGAATCTGTGCTTCGATTTTGCTGAAATTCGAATCTGCTGAGCCTTCGATTCTAAGGACCATCGATTCTAAGGAGTTGTTCGAATCTGACATAATTTCGAATCTAATTGACTTTTAAGACTTAATCGAATTTAATCTCAAAAGATTTAATCTTAATTAGTTTCGAATCTATCTAGATTCGAATAAGTTAGTCTAAATCAGTTTCGAATTAAATTAATTAAGTTCAAATTCAAGTTGTTTCAGAAAAGATGTCAAATCTTCAGAAATTCCTTGAGATGGATCACGAAGTTGGGAAGGCAAATGCACCGCCTAAGCTGATGAAAGTTGAGGACTATTACTGGTGGAAGGACAGATTTACAGATTTTGTATGATTCAATGATATGCACATGTGGGTGTGCATAGATGAAGGGTACATTCCGCCAGTATCTGAAGTTGAAGGCCGTCAAAAGGTCTTGTCATATCAGATGATGAAAGAGGATGACAAGAAACTATTTGAAGCTGAAAACAAAGCTTTCTCCATAATCCGTATGGCTTTACCTCAAGATATTTTGCACACATTTCGGACTCAAAGGACGTCGAAGGAACTTTGGGAGTCTCTCCAGAAAAGGTGTGAGGGTAATCCTCGGGTGCGTAGAAAGCGTACAGAGCTGTTGACCCAACAGTTTGCGATTTTCAAGGCAATTAAGGATGAACAGTTGGATGATATTATCACAAGGTTCTATCATCTGATAACGGAACTTGAAAGTCATGGAATTGAGTATTCGGACACTGACAAGAACAACAAGCTTCTTGATGCCCTACCAGCCAAATGGGCTATGTACGTGGCAATGATTAAGCTGAATGAAGACAAATATTATACTCAATCACTTGATGACATTGTGGGAACGTTGAGGGCATATCACTTCGAGATGATTAAGGCTGAGACTGATTACAAGCAAGTCCAGAATCCGGCAATGTATTTTGGAAAGACATCTAAATCATCAGTGACAGCTGAACCGAAGAGTGCTACAGCGTTTTTCACCGGCGAAACGTCATCGCCACCAGAGTCCGAAGACTCACTGAATCGCGCGTTCTTAGGGTTAGGAAGATCGGAAGAACCGCAACCTCGAGTCCAACAGGCATCGACAAGTCAGAGCTATTCAAAGATGCCGATGAGCGCAAAGTCAGCAGAAGAACATTTGAATTTGCTTGCATCCTTTGTGGCAGCTTATGGAAATTGTGTTCAAGGGAAAATCAATGACCCAGCTCTATGGGATGAAGATTACGATCAGGTCGACCCTGATGACTTAGAGGAAATGGATCTTAAGTGGCAACTGGCAATGGTGACCCAGAGGGTAAAAAGATTCATCAAGCGAACTGGGAGGAATCTGCAAATGAACAACAAAGGGATAGGATTTGATAAGTCTAAGGTCAAATGCTACAACTGTCAGGGATTGGGACACTTCGCCAGGGAGTGTCAAAGACCGAAGGTAGAAACATACCAAGGACAGAGTCAGCATCAAGGACAGTACCAAAATCAGTCCCAACAAAGATACCTTCCGAGTTCCTCATCTGGTCAAGCCAATCTAGCGGGTCTACTATCCAATGTCACCTCTGACAGACAGCTAGATGGTACCTATGACTGGAGTTCACATCCTGAGTCGAATGCTAGAGCCTTCATGGCTGAAGTCACGGAAACTGGATGTGATGGGGACGAGCAGGCCACACGGGACAGAAGTCCGATCTGGGTAGAGAAGGCGAATGATCAGACCGTGCTGGAGTTTGCTGCTCAGATGGCCAACGTGGAATCTGATAACTCTAAGGTTAGTCTTTCTTATTCTCTATTTTCAGAATTATGTGCTTTGTGTGCTACTTCTAATGATAGGTTAAATCTAGTCTTAGAATCACATAAAACCATATCTGCTCAAAATGATAACTTAAAAATAGAAAACGCTAGCCTAAATGATATAAAGCAAGATTTAAAAGAAAAGCTTAAGGCTGATGCTCAAGACGTGGTAGTTCTAAAAGACAAACTCAGCGAGCAGTGTGTTAGGATAGAACTAATGTATGAGCACGTAGAGGCCTTAACTAAAAGTCTTAAGGACAAGGATATAGAGCTAGCCGAGACCAAGGTTAAGGTAGCAGAGGCAAATAGCAAGCTGGAAAAGTTTAGGAATTCGAGCCTAAATCTAGGAAAAGTCTTAGATGCCCAAAGACAGTCTAAGAAGCCTGTAGGTCTAGGTTTTCATGAAATTCCTCCACCTTCAATGCGAACTATGTGCCTCAGCCTCAGGAGAAAACTGACAAGTCAGTAGACTTAGAGGACCTACCTGAACCGACACCTGAGCCTACAGTTGATAATACACCTAAGGTGGTTGACTCAACCGTCAAGGTCAAGAAAGTGAAATTTGTGTCTTCCTCCAGTGAAACACCTGCAGGAAAACAGAAAAATTCATGGGCTGACCAGGTCGAAGAGACAGACACTGTAGATGTACCAAAGGAAGTAGACACTAGTGAGACACCTAGATCTAAGGGACCAACCAAAAAGTCCATGGATAAGATGTCTTGCTTTAGATGTCACGAGAAAGGGCATGTTGCTTCTCACTGTCCACTTAGGAAAGCAGATGTTACCCCTAAGACAGTGAACCCAACACCTGTTAAGCCCTCACCCAGTGTGGCAAGCAGCAGTAGTTCTCAACCTACCGAGAAAACTGTGCAGGCCGCACCCAAACAAGTTGTGAAAAACACACCGGTTAAGGTTGGACCAAAGGAAGTGATTAGGACAAATTCACCGAATCGTGTCATTAATCAATCTAGGTCAGCACCACAACAAGTCTATAGGAGCACCACACCTAGCAGGTCACATACTCCAGTTAGGTCTCATACTCCAGTTAGACAATATGCACCGGTAAGAGCTCAGGGATCACAGTCTGAAATGCAATATAATAGGAATTACTCTAGAGCTCCACAACAACAAATGCCTACACCACGGCAGAGAGTGAACTTAAATCACTCGGCACCACAACAGAATTCAGTTCAAAGGCCCAAGTCACCTGAAAGGCGAGATGGGTACTTGAAAGAGTTCACGTATGTGGACGAGAATGGTATTACCAAGTCAGTCATGGCTTGGGTTCCCCGTGATAACTAACCTATTTTCTTTCATGTGCAGGAGATAACTACCGGTCCAAACAACAAGTGGTTCGTCGACAGTGGTTGCTCCAGGCACATGACGGGGGAAAGAAGTCTTCTCACAGACTTCAAGGGGGGTAATAGGGGATTCGTATCATTCGCGGGTAACAAGGGTGGAAATATCACTGGAACTGGAGAAGTCACTAATGGGACGATTACTTTGGATCAAGTTTATCACGTTGATAAACTGGTTCATAATCTCATTAGTGTCTCTCAAATCTGTGATAGGAAGAACTCGGTGTTATTTACTGACACTGAGGCGTTAGTGCTAAAGCCTGGATTCAAAATTCCTGATGAATGGGTGTTGATGCGGGCGCCAAGGAAGAACGACTTGTACATGCTGGATATGAACAAGCCAGATACTTCGATGGGCCCAATTTGTCTACTATCCAAAGCTTCGGAGACGGAATCCGTACTGTGGCACAGACGCATGGCTCACCTGCACCTGAGAAAGATGAATTACATAACGAAGCATGGACTGGTGCAGGGTGTGCCCATGAAAAGTTTTCAGTTCGAGGATAAGTGTCTACCTTGCATGAAGGGCAAACAGCACAAGAAGACACATAAGTCCAAGAAGCAGAATTCCAAAGCCTCAACATTCGATCTGTTGCACATGGACCTTTTCGGCCCAATCAACAAAAGGAGTATTGGAGGTAGTTGGTACTGCTTAGTTATCACTGACGATTACTCACGTTTTTCTTGGGTTTTCTTTTTAGGTACGAAGGACGAGACAGCTGCAAGGCTCATCGGGTACTTGGACCAAGTGGAGAACTCATACGGAACTAGGGTTAAATATATTCGTAGTGATAATGGAACTGAATTCAAAAACACTGTAATTGGTGTATATTGCCTATCAAAGGGCATAGTGCATCAATTCAGTGCACCATATGAACCTCAACAAAATGGGGTGGCCGAACGTAAAAATAGAACTTTGATTGAGGCTGCAAGGACTATGCTTTCGGATTCAAAGCTTCCTACCATGTTTTAGGGGGAGGCAGTGAATACCGCGTGCCACATTTAAACCGAGTCCTTACAGTCAAATCATTGAACAAAACATGCTATGAAATTTTGAATAAACGGCCACCTAACTTAACTGGATTCGAACCGTTTGGAGTACCATGCACACTTTTAAGAACAAAACATCAACCGAAGTTTGGTGAAAAGGTTGACGAAGGATACTTCCTAGGTTATGTGCCAAACTCACCAAACAAACGGGTGTTTAACAAAACAACTGGTACTGTGGAGATTGTGTATAACATTGAAGTCACAAGTTATACACATGAACCCCAAACTGGTCCGGAATGGATATTTGACTATGATAAGTTATTTGAGTCATTTAACATTCCTC
>JAANYP010006838.1:0-163101 GCA_020465985.1 Centrapalus pauciflorus | reverse complement strand
GCGTAGGCTAGATACAAACGAATTGCTTCTAGCCTGGCCACAGGAGCAAATGTTTCATCATAGTCAATTCCTTCCTCCTGTCTTTAGCCCTGAGCAACCAGTCTTGCCTTATTTCTAATGACATGACCTTGCTCATCCATTTTATTCCGGAAGACCCATTTAGTGCCAATTATAGTTTTACCTTTATGAGCAGGGACCAGCTTCCATACATTGTTTCTCTCAAACTGATTGAGCTCTTCTTGCATGGCAGTGATCCAATTGGCATCTTTTAATGCTTCATCAACCTTCTTTGGCTCCATCAGTGAAACAAAACGAGAGAACATACAAAAGTTCCCTAAGCTGTCCCACCGTGTTTGTATCCCTTTGTTGATGTCACCAATTATTTGATCATTGGGGTGACACCTGATCCACTTAGGATCATTTTTCAATGATATCACCTGAGTGGTTAACATCTTCAGCAAGGTCCTGTTGAACAGCTCTCAAGATTTCAGAAACACGGTTGTCTTGAGCCTGTGCACAGGATTGTGAACAGGTTTCTGACCACTGTTGACATATCAGCAGGGAACTGGGAAAATCAGCATGTGATAGGTTCTGGACATGCAGTTGTATTAAGTCCGTACATTTAGTCACACATGTTGTAATTGACATAATCATCATCATGTCCATCATGATTAACAGGTTCCACACTGGGTGTAGTGGAAGCTTTTGAGTCCTCTTCATTGTTTGAATGCATCAGATCATCAAAGTTAAGTTCTCCTGAAGCTGATTCAGGAACAGCTTTGGTGGAGGCATTCTTGGACTCTTCAAAGGTGACATTGATAGATTCATCTATCACCTTTCTTTTGTTGTTGTATACTCTGTAGGCTTTGGAGATAGCAGAGTAGCCAACAAACACACCTTCATTAGCTTTAGGTTCAAACTTTGACAGCTGGTCCCTTTGATTCAGAATGAAACAGGGACATCCAACACATGGAAATAAACTACATTTGGGCTTCCTCCCTTTGCAGCTCATAGGGAGTCGTGTGGAATAGTTCACCACTAAGGAAGCTGTGTGGGTGAAGCAGTGTTAACAGCTTCAGCCCAAAATGATGAAGGTAAACCTGATGCACACAGCATGGTTCTGGCAGCTTCAATGAGAGTTCGGTTTCTCCTTTCAGCAACTCCATTTTGTTGAGGAGTTCTTTACAGCTGAAAAGTTTTGAGTGATTCCTTTCTCTTCACAGAAGTCTTCAAGAGTACTGTTTCTGAACTCAGTACCATGATCACTTCTAAGCTGCTTTACTTGAGCAGAGTTCAGCATTTCCATCTTTTTGACAAATCCAATAATCTCTCTAGCAGCCTCTCCTTTGTTCTTTAGAAAGATCACCCATGTGTACCTGGAGAACTCATCAACCATTACAAGAGTGTATCTTCTTCCTCCTAGACTTGGGACATTAACAGGTCCAAACAAGTCCATATGGATTAAGAAGAGTGGAGTATCAATAGAGAACTTATGTTTGGATTTAAAAGATGTTTTTCTCTGCTTGCCTTTCTCAGCAAGCTGTGGCAAATCTATCTTAGCAAAAGTCATAGAAGGCAAACCTTGTCACCAACCTCTTTCTTACAGAGTTGTTGAATGGTTCTTGAAGTTCAGATGTGACCAGTCTCTTCTGTGTCCATAGCCAGTTTTAGATCAGGGCATTTGTTCTGTGGAGAAAACAGGTCTTCAGTTGTGGGGTAGCAAGAATGCATATCCACAACATATACACCTTTCTTTCGTTGAGCACACAGCACAACTTTGCCTTGGTAATCCAATATGTAACCCAGGTGCTCATCAAAGTTAACCTTGTAGCCAGCATCACACAGTTGGCTTATGCTAACAAGGTTATGTTTTAGCCCAACCACATAGGCTACCCTTTTGAACACTGCAGCACCAGCTTTAAGAGTTCCATATCCCTCAGTGGATCCCTGCACATTGTCACCAAAGGTGACTTTTGGCCCTTTTTCAGGCCTGAGTTCACTCAGCAATTCTTTACAACCTGTCATGTGCCCTGAGCAGCCACTGTCCAAGTACCAAACCTGGGAAGGTTGTTTTTCCTGCAGAGTGATAAGAGAATTATTAGTCATTTTTAGGGGAACTCATCACAGAGATGAGTTCTCCTACTTCATCAACATTTGTTGATGGATTTGGAATGTCCACACTAATATTCCCTATCTGAATGGTATCAGCTTGTATACCATCCTCAGTGACTGTGACATTTCCACCACTGCTTGTGACAGCTGTGAAGGAAACAGCAGAGTCAACAGGCCTCATATCCTCAGATTCAGGACAGTCCTTGGCCAGATGTGTCTTCTTCCCACATTTGTAACATTTTCTCTTTTTAGAATTTTTGGAAGAAGATCCTTCAGAAACACATTCTGAGCTGTTTTTGTTGATTCTTTTAGCAGGTTTAGCATTCTTTGTTGAATCAACAGCTTGTGTGGAGATTTCAATAGCCACAGCTTTGACTGTCTCTTCTTTCCTCTTTTTGGGAGGACAGATGTCAAAGACAGGAAGCTTGATTGGCTTTTGAGCTTCCACAGGTTTGGGAAACTTATTCCCATTTGTCTCAGTTTGAGCAATGGCTTTGCCTTTGCCCCTACTGGATTGTGATTTACGCTGCCTATCAGCATACTCACTGTGTTTGGTTTTGAAAAACTTATTTTCATTTAAAACCAATTTACCACTATGATTTGAAAACTTATTTGAAATCACAGCAGTTTTGTTTTCAACATGAGACTTACCCTTGTTGAAAACAGGCTGCTTACTTTTTGAAAACTTATTTTCAAAGTGTTTAGCATCAAAAGGATTAACATGCTTTTTACCAACAGCTTTGGACTCAGAACCTGTTTTGTCAACAGGTTTAGCATCCACAGCTACAGTTTGAACATGTTTTCCTTTCTTTTGCTTGTGTGAGCTAGCAAAGCACTTAGCAGGCTGTTTTGGAGAACAAACTCCAACATCAGCTTTTGAGCTGAGTTCACACAAGCTGTCAGTATTTTGAGGCCTGACAAACCTGTTTGTTGAGATTAGTTTACCATTCACATTTTGAATGAATGTATTTGGAAGTTCACCAAGAGTGGATAAATCTTCTTTCAAATTACTTATCTCAACAATTGAAGCTGCTGTGTCAAGATCCCCTCCAAGATAGGCTTGGATTTGTGCAGGAATCTGTTGACTTATACAATGGCTGACTTTTTGTGCAGATTGGCACAAGAGTCAACTATCTTTTGAAGCTTGGCATGCTTTATATCTGTTTCTCTCTTTTCTTCCAGTAAAATGGAGTTGACGTGTTTTAATTCATCAAGCTCAGTTTCCAACTTATGGAAACTGTCCAGTTTACTGGATTTAGTTTTAAGATCAGCTTTAAGCTTAGAGATTTCAGATAATAAAGCATCATGTTTCTCAACAGCAGCTTTGAGATCAACAAGCATATATTCAAACATTTTAACTTTTTCTTCAGAACTGTAAGCCACAAAATTTTGTACCTTATACATCATTGTAGGATTCCAGTTCTCTAAGCTGCTGAAGACTTCAGCTTCAGCCATATCCTGTTTGAAACTGCTTGTTGATGGGACATCAGTGTTGGCCATCAGACATTGATTATCTTCTTCATCAGATGATGAATCAGATTTCTGTCTCTGCCATGAGTCCCTTTTGGCGATTGGAAGACACAGAGTTTTCCAATTTCCTCAGCTTAGCCATGGCCATAAGGTACTTAACCCTATAGCCATCATCCTTGTTAGTCTTGTTGGGTTTGGATGACTGACCAACAGCTTTTTACACACAGTCAGCAGCTATGTGACCAGTTTTGCCACACTTGAAGCACTCAGCTTTGGATTTGTCAAATGCCTTCTTTTTGCCAGCACTTGAACCTCCTTGCAGCATGTTTCTTCCAAACCTTTTCTTGTTGAACCTTTTGACAAGCATGGCTATCATTTGCTCATCATCTTGTTCAGCAAGATCTGCAGCATCTTCTTCGTCTGACACCTCCTCCTTTTCATCATCCTGTTGATCAGGTTGAATGAACACATCATTCACCTGATTTACAGGCTGTCTCACATTAGCCACAAAGGCTGCACCTTTTCTGGACATTTCCAAGGCATTTCTCTTTTGTTGCCTTGACTGTTCATCATTCAGTAAGGATCCATACAGATTGACTAGATCCATACTTCTGATAGTACCTGAGTTCCTTAGGATTGTTGAGAAGTAGTTCCACTCTTCAGGTAAAATGTCCAGAAATTTGTTCACCAGGGTAAGACTGTCCTTGGTGATCCCAACAGCTTTAAGATCATTCACTAGAGCAGTGAACCTGGTGTAGGTTTCAGTGAGAGTCTCCTTTGGTTTAGCAAAGAAGAGTTCATACTGTCTAACAAGAGTGTTGATCCTGTTGTCCAGTGTGATTGTGGGTCCATCATAGACGGAACACAAAGTATCCCACATCTCCTTTGCTGTCTTCATTTTCTCCACCTGCTTGAACACATCATCAGGGAGAGAAATGACCAGGTTGTTTCTGGCCTTTGCATCCAGAGCCACCAATCTCTTGTCTTCATCAGACCATTGAGCTTTAGCTTTCTCAAAGGTCCTGATTTCAGGGGCAGCTCCTTCAACCGCTGGAGTTATAGTAGTAACAGAGGTTGGCACATAGGGACCCTCCATCACTATCTCTGGCAGTTGTACATCCAGATTCTCTAAGTAGAGCATCATTTTGCACTTCCAACCAGAGAAGTTTTGATGATTAAATTTTGGAGGCTTGCCCATAGAGCCATTGTCATAGTAAGAAGAATTTGCAGCACTGTTGTCCATGGAAACTTGGGAGAATGAGAGATCTAGAATGACACACACTCTAAACGGCTCTGATACCAGTTGTAGGTCCCGAGAGGTTCCCAAAGTATATAGTTATAAGCTGTAGAGGGGGGGTGAATACAGCAATTTAAAAACTACACACTCTTTTCTCAATGTTTGTATGTATTATCAACAATTTGTTAATTACAAACAAGCTTGAATGCGGAAGAGTTCAAGCTGAGATGACAGATACAACAGTATGTTCACTAGTCTAAGACAAACTCAAACTAGAATACAATGAATACACTCACTAAGAAGCACTCACTGTGTTTACAAGACTTAAGGAACAGCTTAGGTAAAACAGCTTAATCACACAGATGCTGGTTTACAGAAGACTTGCATGCATGAAGATCACACTTGCACGTTCACTCTTGGTTTAAGCACTTAGCTTTCTTCCTGACCTTAGAAGCTTCCTTTTATACTCACTTAGAGGATCTCAGAGAAACATCTTCATTGGATAAAATAAAAAGGAAAAGTCTTGTTGAAAAGACAACATAACCTTTTCTGCACTTTTCTGAAAAGCAGACTTGTCCTCATATGTGCAGAACTTTTGTCTTTTTACTTTGTCTACTGTTGCTTTGCCTTTAACTAATTTAGGAATGTCAACTTTGCGTCTTTCTTCCCTGTAAAGGCCTATTTTGATATAAGAAAAAGGACTGTCACCCTTTTTCAAATATCCTTTTGTCTTCATGTTACAGAACAGCGTGGGCAGGCTGAGCAGTTCTGTTTTCCACTTTGTCTTCGACTTTGTAAACTGATCTTGTAGTCAAAAACAATACATGATGACTTGGAAACAAATTCCATAAAGTGTTTAGCCTGTTCACAACGAACAGGTTCTGTTCAGAAAGAACAGAACACTTTAAAAATGCCCAAGCTGCTCAACAGTGTAGAGCAGCGTAGACAGTTTATGTCCAGCCTGTTCAGCAGACAGAGCAGCTTGGACAAACTGTCTTAGTTGCAACACATGCAACATATAGAACAGCTTTAGATTGATATTGCAAATCATTTTCAGGTTTCAATAAGGCATATAACAGGCCTTAAATTCAACCTTCAAATGCATCAACAGGTTTGATTATAAAATCTCCCCCTTAGATGTAGAACAGGTTTGACTGAGGCCTTTTTGTGCCTAACACTTGGTTTACGAGAATCTGTAGAGCAAGCCTTTCATCCTCCACAATGATCGAAAAGGGGGAGCTTGTTACATTCTAAATTTCTATCATGTGGAGTTTATTTTGTAATAGTTAGTTTAATTTTATTTCCATGTAATTTAATTTATTTCTCTCGTAATTTAATTTTTGTATTTAGAAGATGAAGGGTGTAGTTTGTGAACTCCTCAAACTTGCATTTAATATTTAAGGGAAACCTTCCTAGGGTTTCCCACAATTTTTTCTCATTCACTTTTGCAAAAAGCGGTGGCCATATGTTCTTCAATTATCTCTGACATTATTTGTCTTTGATTGAGTGTGTATTCTCATTGTTCGAATATTATTGTTATTGTTTATGATTGTGAGTGCAAAGATTACTGAAAGGGACGATTTAACATGGGGCCTGTCCACACGAAGGCCAAGAAGACAAAGTCTGCTCCCTTAGTCTCTATGCCTGAGGGGGGGCAGACTGTACACCCAGGTTTATCATTTGAAACAAAGGCATTTGTAGCCAGTGGCTCTGTGCCCTGAGACAAGAGAACAGATTTCATCAACTGTTCTCAGCCTTGTCTCCTCATCCAGGCTGATGAAGAAATGCATATACAAGAAAAGAACAAAGAGTCGTTCCACCAAAAAAAGTCCCTCTAGTTCCTCCCAATAGGAGCCAGTTGAAAAAGAGGCCACCCCTGCTGCATCCTCTCCACCTTTCTTGGAGAATGTTGCACCAACTATGGAGCCTGCCTCACTCCATCAAGAGTCTACCCATAGTCAGGCTGAGCCCTCTGGTTTCTCCCAACAGGAACCAGTTGTACACGTGGAGGCTACCACATCTACTATCTCACCCTCCCAACAGGGTAAGACATTAAAAGACAGGAGTTCTCTTCACTCCACACTGTATCCACACAGTCCCACACTGATGTTTCTCCAACACCTTCTGAGTCTGCACAAGGTGTCAAAGCAGTTGGTTTTAGCCCACCAACTGATCAGCCTTCATCTTCTGCCCCCCATGATACAACTGATCCATCCCCATCAATTGTTGAAGGAACAACTCCCCGGCCTGATGAACCACAGGGTATAAAGCAACCCTTTGGTGAAGGTCATCAGCCTCTGCAAACTCTGCAATTCTCTCTCATCCCTTCTTTCCAATCAGCATAACTATGTATTCAGCTTGGCATTCGGTTCTCAACAACTGCCTAGTATTGCTGAAACTTGTTCTTTTCTCTGCCCTCCACTTTAGCTGCTTTAAATACCTTAATGGTATCGCTGTCCAACACAGTAGCATCAAGTTTTGAAGATGTCCTAGAGTCCATCAATATATCTCTTGCACAGCTTAAAAGCCTTAAGTTTAGTGATGCTGACAGGGTTGCCATTTCCATTCTTTCAGCCACCTCCAACTCTCAATCATCCTCACTTGTCAAATGCCTTACCCAGTTAGCTGAGGAGAAGGACAGTCTGGCTTTCTTAGTGCATAGCTTGGTTGGTTCAACACCAAGCCACTGGATCTATTTCTTTGGACAGTGCTGCTATTGAAGGCTTTGTGCCATCTCCTTCAAAGGTGGCAAGGAGTCTTCCTCAAAGACTAAGTCTAAGGGGGTGAAATCTTCATCACCTTCTAAGGAGAAATCAACTTCATTTGGGAAAGCAACAGGCCAACTAACCATTAGTGCTATTGTAGGTACATCCCATGATTCTAGGAAAGCTGAGCCTACACAGGCTAAGTCTCCAAGCCCTACACCATCTAAGGGGGAGGAACTTATATCTGAGGACATGCCCAGCAAAAGAAGACAACTTGTGTCCTGGAATCATCAGAATAGGACGAGGTTGAGGTTGCTCCATCCACTTCAGCCAAAGGAAATGGCAAGGATGTTATGGACGCAGAGGTTGAAAGGGAGCTTTAGCAAAAATAAGACAAAGCGCAAGCAAAAGAAATGAATATTCCACTTGAAAACTATTATGAGTGGAAACAAGAGCAAGCTAAGCTTCTGGAAAGGGCAAGAGAGGAAGCAGCCTCAGTGAAAGCTTCTCAGGTTTTGGTTGCCAAGGAGGCAAAGAAAGTAAAAATGTCATCCTTGGTAGTGAAAAAGAAGTTGGAGGATGTTGTCAAGGAGACTGATAGTGAGAAAAAGAGAACAGAGAAGGAAAAGGGATCAAATGTGTCTATGACCAAGGAGAAGTCTATGTCCACCACCCTTTCATATGTCAGAACTCAATTTCACTTTAACAACCTGGCCAAAAAGAAGTTTTATGATGCTGCTGAAAGAAGGCTGGCCATGGAAACCATTGTCAAAGTTGTTCCTCGAATCAGCCTTGGAAGCTACAGATTACAAGATTTAGAGTTGATGGCCCTGAATTAGAGTCTTATGAAGCAGCTGATGTAGCCAAAATGGGTACAGGGAATGGGTTGAGCTTGCAGTTACTCTAAGAAATTTAAAATATGAAACTGCCAAAACTATTAAAGAATTTCTGAGAAAGCTTATGGAAAAGGTAAAGGGGTTAGGTCTTATACTTGAATAGATGATTAAGGGTACCTCCAAAATGGAACCCAGAATCAAACGAAGAAGACAAAATAGGGACATAGAACTTTAGGAGATTATGATGTTGATTGAGCAGGGGTTCTATGCCACTGAGATAAAGGATGTGAATCAAAGTCTACCCAAAGGTGAATAACTAACAGAAGGGAAGTTAATTGAAGATCCTGAAGTTAGAGTATTCTTTGTCGATCCTCTTACTAAGAAGATGTGTTTTTAGACAGCTTCAGATCTTCACAAAGCTGGTGTCAGACAACTTCTTGCCTTCATATGCATGATAGCATACGTGAAGCACTTCAGGAGAAGAGTAGCATTTCTAAATCAGTTAGAAGGATGCAATGCCAGTGGTGAACTGGTCAGCCAGGTTTTTTTCTACCCAAAACAGGAAGTTGAGAGCTTTGAAGCCAAGGAGGAAACATTGGTTGCCCTGAAACAAGAAAACTTCTCAAAGGTGCTGATAAATCATAAAAAGAAATAGAGAAAGAGAAAGGTCCATCTATAGATGATATGTAGATGAAGAATGGAGCTGACCATCAGTTGGTCAGGCTTGGCTTAATCTGCTCCCAACAACAACAGTTAAATAGTCATAGTTTTTGTTGTAATGTATATTAGTTGTATTTTCTTTGTAAACATTAGATGTCTAAACAGTTTTCATTATGTATAAGCAGATCTTTTTTACTTCACTTCTATGTTGTAATCTCATTTCTCGATGTGTAATGTAAAAGTATATAGTGATAACTGAGATGGTCAGCCTTAGACAGAATAATGCAAATAGGGAGAGATTGTTAGGCACAAAAAGGCCTCAATCAAACCTGCTCTATATCATATGGGGAGATTTCTAATCAAACATGATTGATACACTAATGGGACATTTTAAGGATTTTTAATATTTCAATTAAACCTGACAAGTGATTTGAAAAATCAACCTAAGTCTGCTTTACACTGTTACATTAGTTGTAACCTGGTATTTTTTCAAAGTTGTCCATATATGTTGGACTACATTATTTTGTGTTTTTGGTAGTTTTTAAGGCTTATATGTGCACTTTTACTTCGTAACTGCAGTACTTTTATATGATATTTGTGTTTCAGGGTCAGGAATTCAATTGGAAGCAGCTTGGAAAAATTCAGCTCGAGATGTGCATGTAGGGGCGCAGTCCTGCGCCACCTTACACTGCCAAAAACAGTAAGATTTAGAGTTAAAGAGCAGTTCTAGCGTACCCCAGCACAGGGATGGGCGTTCCCCCACAGTGCAATTGCAGGGGCAGGCGTAAGCTTGCGCCCAGGTCTGCGCCCGTGCGGCGACAAAACCCTATGGCCACATTTTGACATCCAAAACCCTAAATCACTCATTATCTATAAATAAAGATCACCAACGTTCATTTTCAAAAGCTTCGATTTATTAAAAACGCTGGCGAAGCCCTGCTGCGGTCAACTCACGGATCAATTGTCTTAGTGAATTTGTAAATGGTTATCTTTCCAATTTGATCTGTTAATTAACTGTTGTTCATTTTGCGATTGTTTTAGTATTAATTTAGTTTTAGTCACCTCGCCAAACAATAAATCCACTTCACAATTTAATCGCTTTCTTAATTCATAAAGGAAAAATAGTATTTAACCCTAATAAACCTACAAGCTCCCTGACGATGCGACCCTTACTTCCCTGCACTAGTAGGTAGTTTTGATATTTCTACGAGCCACAACGAAGGCTCGTCAGATTTTGGTGCTGTTGCCAGGGAGCGGTAAGTGATTGAATTTGAGCAAGTATGTTAATTTTGCCTTAGTTTAGTTTAGTGCTTTATTTTTAGTTATTTTGCAT
Source organism: Centrapalus pauciflorus (assembly GCA_020465985.1). Lineage (NCBI taxonomy): Eukaryota > Viridiplantae > Streptophyta > Magnoliopsida > Asterales > Asteraceae > Centrapalus > Centrapalus pauciflorus. The sequence goes on along the minus strand of JAANYP010006838.1, from coordinate 152,748 downwards.
TTGCAATTCTTATTATTAAAAATCAAATAAAAAATCATAAAATCCAAAAAGGTAATTTTAGCTACTGTACTTTTACCACCAAAAATAATTACTAAATTACGTTCCTTAGAAGTTTAAGCACACGCGTCGTTCGGGTAGGGGATCTCCGTTACGATTCGAATCCGAAATCGAAAAAATGCTAAATCTAACCGAAAAACCGTTACGGTGCAGAAACAATAAGGAGCAACCACACAGGGTTCAAGTAATCATCGGAGGTACCCGTAAGTCGACAGCGAGCAAGAGGAAGAGATTCCAATTGTCGAGGGGCCAAATTCACCAAGAAATTGCGAAGAAGAAGAACTAGAGCCTCTAGTTGTTAGAATGGGAGACCAATTAAGATGGATCGTTGAGTCACATTACCGCCCTGGTGATGTGAACGGCCGTTCCCCAATCTGAAATCTAGAAAATGAGAACGAACCCGAAGTTTGCCCTCAATTATTCCAAATCCTTCCCATCTTTAGAGGAATGCCGAGTGAGGAACCCTATGAGCGTTTAGCTGAATTCGCGACTATTTGTAAAGCGAATCATGTTCGAGGTATAACCACCGACGGTTTAAAAATTCGACTATTCTCTTTCTCTTTAATAGAGAAAGCCAAAAATTGGTTTGTGTCACTACCCACTAATAGCATCACAACCTGGGATCAAATGAAACGAGAATTTCTCAATGAGTATTACCTTATTAGTAAAACCACTGAGAAACGAAAAGAAATTAGTTTCAAACAAAAACCTGGTGAACAATTCTAAGAGGCATTCGATCAGATGAATGAATTGTTGAGAGCTTTTCCACATCATGAAGTTCCAAAATGGATGCTTATCAAGACCTTCTTTGATGGTGTGAGTCAAGAGAGCCGCAAGATGATCATCGTTGCTACTGATGGCACAATTTTAGCTTAAGAAGATGATGAGGCTTGGGAGTTACTGAATCAAATTGGGAAGGCTCTCAAGGTTCAAGTTGGTTCTGAGAGTAGCATAGGAGTTCAAGTAATGGGCATAGATAATGCATGGAAAAGTGAGGTAAAGAGTGAAATTTTAGAATTAAGAAAGAAAATGGATCACCCGATGAAGGGTTTCAATCCAAACCCAAGTGCATCATTATGGAGTTCAAGTAAAGGGCATAGATAGTCCCCAATGAAACCCACAGAGAAATATGCTAACGAAGCCTATGGATTTAGAGCCCAGTGGGAGAGGGATAACCCATTTTCAGAAACCTACAATCCGGGATGGAGAAATCATCCAAATTTTCGATGGAAAAATGATCAGCCTACCGATCATCAATCTAAACTAAGGTAGGAACCACCACGAAGAGAATATCAATATGGTTAAAGTTCTGGAGCTAAAGATGAGCAATACTATAAGTCTAACCAACGTTATCAACCTCATTTCCATATGGAAACAAATATGAGTACCTCACATTTCTTGGAGTTCGCAGAGTTCATGAAGCAAGAATTGGCTATCAACACAAAGAGCAGAGGGAAAACTTCTGAGCAACACTGTCCCGAATGCTTCGCATGCTCATGGCAAAAGGAAGAAGCATGAAGTGAATGAGGTGAATGAAGCGTCAAAAGTCACTACCTTGAGAAGTGGTAGAGAAGTAGAAAAGAAGAAAGAGATGCCCAAGGAATAAGAAGTGGAATCAGATACAGACACTGAAGTCGTGTATGAAGAGAAAGAGGATCCGAAAAAAAGGAGGGTTTTAAGAAAGTTACTTTTAAGGAACCAATCAAGTCAGACATTCGAATTTCCAAAGTTGGGGAGGCGTTCAAGGATGAGGACCTTAATCTTACATGATTTAGGCCAGTTACAGACCACAGATATAATCTTACAACTGGCATATCGGTCAACCAAATGTCTAAGTGGTATATTATCAGATGTGATAGTAAAAGTGGAAGACTTTTATAATCCAATCGACTTCCTTGTCTTAGATACTGAGATTTCCCTTGGAGAGAACTAGCCAGCCATTATCTTAGGCAGACCGCTCTTAGCTACAATTAATGCTCAAATCAATTGTAAAACGAGAGCCGTAGATATTGATTTTAGGAAACAAGAGTTGCGATTAAGCGTGTTCAACGCTTCAACCGCCGTTTCAATTGACTCAGAGTGTTACATGATTGATGTGGTGGACGAACTTGCGCATCAGCATAGTTCGTTAATTAATGCTAAAGGCACCACTGAGCTGTTCTATGTTGAGCATGACACTGCTAAGATGAACTCTAACGCCTTCAATGAGCTGGAGGCAGTCATGGAATCCACACTGGAACCAAAACAACCACTGTGGACCCATAAGACTGAGAAGTTGCCTACTAACTTGCCTCGATATGCAAAACCTTAAATAGAACAACCACTTTTTCTGGAATTGAAAGCTTTGCCTGTTCATCAAAAGTATGCCTTCTTAGGTCAGAATGACACTCTTCCTGTCATTATCTAATTATATCTGACCGAGGCAAAAGAAAGAGCCCTACTGCAGGTATTAGTAAAGTACAAAGAGGGAGTATGATGGACTATAGCAGATTTAAAAGGAATCAGTCCTACCTTGTGTATGCACGATATCATTACTGACCCATAAGCTAAACTAGTAAGCGATGCACAAAGGAGACTGAATCCTAATTTAAGGGAGGTAGTTAAGAAAGAGGTGTTAAAATGGTTGGACGCTAGAATCATTTATCCCATATAGTAAATGGGTTAGTCTAACCCAAAATGTGCCAAAGAAATCTAGAATAACAGCTATATACACTAAAGAAGGAGGAAAAATCACTACCCGCCCTGTAACTGGATGGAGAGTATTCATAGATTATAGGAAACTTAACACTTCTACTTCCAAAGATCATTTTCCACTTCCATTCATTGATCAAATAGTAGAAAAACTAGCAGGTAAAAAATTCTATTGTTTCTTAGATGGCTACTTTGAATATAACCAGATTCCAATCCATCCAGAGGATCAATAGAAGACCACATTTGCATGTCCATAAGGAACCTTTGCGTACCAAAGGATGCCATTTGGACTATGTAATGCACCCGACACATTTCAATGATGTATGATGGCAATATTTTCAAATATGGTGGGTGGTTCTCTTGAAATCTTTATGGATGACTTTTCAATATTTGATAAGTCATTTGAAAGTTGCTTAGGACATCTATAGAAAGTCATAACGAGATGCACTGAAACCAACTTACTTTTAAGTTAGGAAAAGAGCCACTTCATGGTGAAAGAAGGGGTAGTCCTGGGACATATTGTGTCTGAGAAAGGTATGGAAGTGGACATATCAAAAGTCCAATTGATATTATCACTTCCACCCACACCAATGTTAAGGGAGTGATATCCTTTTTAGGCCACGTTGTCTTTTATCGGCAATTCTTTAAGGATTTCAGTGCGATCTCAAGACGGTTATGCAATCTCTTGGCAAAAGACACTGAATTTAACATCGATGAAGCATGTATGCAAGCATTTGAAAAACTTAAAGTGAAGTTATTGGTATCAACCCTTTGAGATCATGTGTGACGCAAGTGATTATATAGTAGGTGTTGTGCTTGGCCAGAGAATAAAAAAGAAACCTGTGGTCTTTTACTAATGTTTTCCCTTGATAAATTCTGATCATATATTTGGGGGGCAAAAGTAATCGTGTACTCAGACCACATAGCCCTAAGGCATTTTGTTAGCAAAGAAGGATGCCAAGCCTCAACTGATTCGGTGGATCCTTCAATTAAAAGAATTCAATCTAGCGATAAGGGACAAGAAAGACACGGAAATTGTTGTTGTCGATCATCTATCTAGGCTCCCATTTCTCCCATTTGACTTAACTGATCACATTAGGGACTCATTCTCTAATGAACAATTATTATTAATTTCTAAAATACCCAGTTTTGCGAATTTAGTTAACTACTTTGTATCAGGAAGGATGCCAGAGCATTGGAATTCCCAACAAAGGAAATACTTCTACGCTCAGGCAAAACAATACATATGGGATGAGCCTAATTTGTTCAAAATAGGTGCGGATCAAATCATGAGACGATGTGTCCCTGACTAGGAACATGAAGATATCCTAAGACATTATCATGCATATTCATGTGGTGGTCATATCAGCGCCAAGAAAACCGGCCACCGAGTATTGCAATGTGGGTTCTTCTGGCCCACAATATTTAAAGATGCATATGAATTTGTCAAAGGATGCATGAGATTCTAGCAAGTACGTGGCATCGCAAAAAGGGATGAAATGCCCATGACCCCAATACTAATTCTCGAAATATTCGATGTATGGGGGATCGACTTTTTGGGTCCCTTCCTTAAGTCATTAGGATAGGAATACATCTTGGTTACGATAGATTATGTTTCCAAATGGGTGGAAGAAGAAGCTACAAGAACTAATGATAATGGAGTGGAATGCATATTCATAAAGAAAAATATCTTTGCACTCCAGGGAATTCCAAGGACACTAATTAGTGATGGGGGTCACAATTTATAACTCTGCATTTTACAAGACTCCTTAAACATTATGGAGTCACTCATAGAATCACCACACCTTATCATCCGCAAACTAGCGGACAAGTCGAGATTTCATATAGAGAAATCAAGAGAATCCTGGAAAAAACAATGTGGCTAGATCGGAAGGATTAATCAAAAAATCTGGAGGATGCTCTATGGGCATATCGTACTGCATTTAAAACACCTATTGGTATGTCCCATATTGGCTTGTATATGGTAAGCTGTGTCACCTCCCTGTAGAATTGGAACACCGAGCCATGTGGGTAATCAAGAATATTAACTTTAATTTACATGATGCCGGTGTTGACAGAAAATTCCAGTTGACAGAAATGGAGGAGATTCACAGAGAAGCCTATGAGAGTACAAAAATCTATAAAGAAAAGACGAAGATTTTTCATGATAAAATGCTGAAAAATATAACATTTAACAAAGGAAATAAAGTTTGGTTATTTAATGCAAGACTTAGATTATTCCCTAACAAATTAAAAAGTAAATGGACAGGTCCATATGTAGTAACCGATGTTTACCGACACGGGGTGGTAGAAATTCAAGACCTAAAAGGTGGTACGCCATTCAAAGTAAAGGACATATATTAAAATTATATGTCCAATGGGCCACCAAAAATGTTCTAGTCTCTGAACTAATTAGGTTAGAAGACCCTAAACATAGTTAGGGTAGTATAGGAGCAGTATATCTGGCTGAAGACGTAAACATAGCCCTTCCTGGGAGGCAACCTAGAGAACTTTGTGGGTATGTTTCTGGAAACCCTCACGAGACAACACTCATCCACATGGATATCGAGGTGTTTAACGGCTTGTTGCACGTGCTAAGTGCAATCGTGATTCCTTATGAAAAGGTGGATTAGTTTAATTATTTAAATTCTTATTTTATGTCTTAGTTTAGTGTAACCAACTAAGTTGGAGACGATTCCCAATCCAACTACAGTTGTTTTTAGGTTTAAGTTAGTATAGATAATATCACGTCAGAAATCGAAATTTGTAAGCACGCGCATTAATTTATTTAACCCTATTTAATAGCTTAAGTTGGGGAGAGTTATTTAAACATTTTGGAAGTTGCGAAATAGGCTTAGAGGTTCGCATGCGCCCTACTGCGCAGACGGAGGCACAGGGCTACGCATGGTCTGTGCCTGGTTGTCCCGATTTTCTTATAAATACGAAACCCTACTTTCAAAACTGTCATAAACCCTAATTTCAACGATCGAAAACGACGATTTTCAATTAAGCCCTAAACCCTCTCAAACAATGCCTTTTTCACGTCAAATCTTTGGATCTTCCTTAGATCTTCTCATTAATCATTAAGGTATACTCTTCCTAACACCCGTAGTCGCATTGTATGTCAAATTTTAAGGTTATTCATGCATGCATGGGATGAACTTTTGGGGGTTTGCATTAACATTGGTAAAAAAAAGGGTTAAATATAATTGCATGCAGTTTTAGAACTATCATGCATATATTATTAAAGAACTTTTTACTCAAAAATCTTAGCTTTCCAAAAGTAATGGTAAACTTTATTAATAAAGGTTTATCATAAATGTTTTTAAAGGTTTTAAAGGTTTTAATGCATTTTTATTGCAAAACCTAATAAATGGTTAGTCTTAAAAGTTTCCGTCATAAAAGTTCAGGCATTATTAGAGTTAGTATTGGCTCACATTATTAGTGAGAAATAGGAATTTCCATCATTTAATAGGAAAAGGGTTTTACAAATGATGCATCACTCATATAGAAAACCTGATTAAAAACTATTAAATAACGTATTTCCTGCATATTTTTATTTGCAGATGTCAAGCCAATTTCTAGCTAATAGAGTTTGTGGTTCCAACAACCGATTTACCCGTACCCCACACATGAGAGTCCCTAACCCTGATACCGTTCGCATTGAGGTGCCAATTAATGCAGATTTTCCAATCATTCCACCTAACACCAATAATGGTACACCACACCGTTTTCTATCCAGTGGGAGTTACCCTATATCCATACTAGCCAAATCTAGCAATGGTTTGCCAGTATGCGAAGAGTAGATGAATACGAGGGGTACGACTTTGAGTTAGTGGGTATGGTGGGGCGTAAAAGAGTGAAAGTCTCTAGGAATATAATCTATGAGGAGTTTCACATAGACACTGAAGTGCCACATCCTAGGAAGCTTTAGTCATCACTAGATATTTAGGGGGTAGAGTTCGTAGTGTAAATGGTAGGGCTAAGCGTTGGTTGGGTATGGTAGCCACTGTGTTTGGGATCACCCTAGATGATCCATAGATATAGATTAGCTACTATAGAGGAAATCTGTGCCCTTTAGCTAAGATCCTGTGGAATTTTGTTATCTTTAACTTGATTCCACGACACCAGGACACTACCACTGTTAGACCTCTTGGGATTTTACTGATCCATGCAATTATGACAGGTTATCCAACCATACCATTATAGTATATTATCATGGAGAATCTATGGGAGTGTAACGTAATGGTCCAATGTATGAATTATCCGCATTGCTGAATGTTGACCGAATAATTTGTAATTGAGAAAGCAGTGTCGGAAAAGTTACCAATTAAATATCTCAACCCAAAATGAGATATGGTTCACTAGGCTCACAATGTTAGGGTTAGTTTTTGAGAAGACCGAGTCAAGTTTCCAAAATTGTTGCCCTAAATCTACCAAAGTCACACAAATCCCGTTTGTTAGACTCGAATACCCAGATGAGAAACCAAATAACAAGGGGAAGTCTACGATGGAAGTCGATGGGGAAGATGAAAGGCCACGAAAGAAAGAACCGGTCATGGACTACTAGTAACATAGATCGAGATCCTGAGAGATGTCATGGGAGGGCTTGTCAACATGAATAAGATTCTATTGAAGGACATCGAGGCACTACGAGCAAATCAGAAGAACAACAATCAGTTGTTCGAAGTTCACTCCAATTGGATAACGAATCTACAGCTGGCGATAAATAAACTTGAAGGTATTATCGTCCCTCTGAAGTCGATTTGATTTAATTTAATTTTGAGTGACATAGTTAGCATGAGTGCGCAACAGTACATTTTATTTGGTTAGTTTTCTTTCTGATGTGATTAAATTTAGTATTTTATTTTCTTTTATTTGAGTATTTGTGTTTGAACTTGAAAGAATAATAAGTGTTTGAGTTTATTTTAATTTGAGCAAGGAATGTTAGTTAATGTCACACCCCGATACCCCTTTTGGCAACGAGGTGTAACGTCGCGGAAACAAAGTCATAATCATAAAGAACGACCACTATATGGGACGTTTTCGAAATACATAAATGATAAACAGTGTTTTAAAATCATGTTGGTACACCTTGTGTTATGATAGCGGTCTAGGTATGTAATACATAGTCATTTGTAATAGTTGAAGGCTTTATTAATACAAGTTATTTATGTTTGATCATCATTATGTATGATGTTTACATTTGCATGATAACTTCAAAGATTAGTTCTAGAATAAGTTCAAAGATAAGTTCTAGAATATGTTCAAGGGCTAGGATTCGAACATATCCATACCCAGACGAACTTAGTGAAGCTAAGTTCGTAGGGTATTGGACAAGTTCGTAGGCTTGGGCCTAAACGAAATTGATCTGTTAAGTTCGAACCTAATCACTATAATTATGTGTTAATCCGTTTTATTTCAAGACTTTTGGAGAAATTCAAATTCAGAGCTTGTTTTCTTGCACGTACGAGCTAGAGTGATTTCAGAGTCTTTCAGAGAAATACACCGTGTCGGGTCGTTCGTAGTATCAGCTATCATTGTGTTAGTCTCCGGATTCTGTGTGTGATCGATCCGTTAAGGCGTTAACGAGGATTCCGCACTCGTTGGACGGTGTCGCGTCAATATCAGATCCGTGACAAAGGTGACCTTACAGGTGGTATCAGAGACATTCGAGTGTTCTTCGTGTCTTTCGCGTTTCGACGAACATTCTTGGTTTCTTGACATTTTTACCGGATAAATCTCACGTTTTCGAGTTTTTCAGAGTTCTACAAGCAAGGATACGGGGAAAAATTCATATTATTTCAGTTTTTCAGACGAAATTAGTGTTTTCAATATTAAAAACATTAATAGACCAGCTATGGAAGCTTGATTTTCAGATTCACTTGAGTGTTGTCTCCCTTGGTTCTGATTCTGATAATTTTCTACCTTTAGTTGTTGATATTCTCTAGCAAAGTGTCCCAATCCTTCACAATTGTAGCACTTTACTTTGGACTTGTCGAAACCAACGTTGTTGCTTACACTCAAATTCCTTCCCGTCCTCTTCATAAATCGCTTAACCCTTTGTGTCACCCTGTTCAGTTGCCATTGTAGGTCCATCTGTTCCTAGTCGTCAGGATCTACTTGATCGTAGTCCTCTTCCCACATAGTTGGATCGTTTATTTTACCTTGAACGCAATCGCCGTAAGCTGCGACAAATGAAGTTAGAAGGTTTATATGATCTTCAGTTGATTTTGCGCTCATAGGCATATTACTATAGCCTTGAGACGTAGACGCTGAGTGTTATGGGTTTTCTTCTGCTTTGGAAAACCCTAAGAACGCCCTATTACTAGAATCTTCTGACTTAACTGGGATAGGCTCTTCTCCCGAGAAAAATGTTGTGGCCCCCGACTTCAGTTCACTACAGGTTGATGGCTTTGATTTCCGAAAATACGTCTCTGGATCTTGAACCTGATCAAATTCCCGTTTCTTCATCTTGTTTTTCGCGTTTCGACGAACATTCTTGGTTTCTTGACGTTTTTACCTGATATATCTCACGTTTTCAAGTTTCTCAGAGTTCTCCAAGCAAGGTTACGGAGAAAAATTCATATTAGTTCACTTTTTCAGACGAAATTAGTGTTTTTAATATTAAAAACATTGCATTAATATGAAATCTTGGAAAAATTGAATTTTTGGCCGTTTGTCGAACTTGCGGCGCTCGAACTTAAGGGGTGTATTAGGGTTCTTCGAACTTGACAGAATACGCTCCTCTCGAAGTTGTTCTAGGGTTTCTTCGAATTTAACTGGGTTTCGAAGTTGTCAGAGCATTCGAAGTTGTTAGAGATTTCAAACTTGTTGGGATTCGAAATTAGTTGGGATTCGAATTTGTGTTAATTCGAACTTGGTAAGAAGTTCGTAGTGTTTCTCGAACTTGCTTTGGTTCAAATTTGTCAGAACATCTAGGGTTTCTTGAACTTGCATACTTTCGAACTTGTTGAGTTCGAACTTAAAACAATTAGAATTTAATTTACAAAACGAATTTAAATTTAAATTAATTCGAACTTGAATAAGTTCGAAGGATTTATTATAAATTAATTTTTAAATTAAATTATTTAAGTTCGAAAATAAAAAGTTTTGAAAGAATGTCGAGGTTGCACAAATTCTGGGAAATGGACTGCGAAGTTGGCAAAGCAAATTCTCCACCCAAGCTGATGAAGTTGGATAAAACTGGTGGAAGGATAGGTTTGCTGAATTTGCTAGATTTAATGACATGCGTATGTGGATATGCATTGTTGAGGGATACGTTCCTCTTACGTAGGAGCTTGAAGGCCGATTAAGAGTCTTGACGTATCAGAACATGAAAGACGACGACAACAAAATTTATGAGGTCGAAAACCGAGCTTTCTCGTCTATCAGAATGGCGTTAACTCAGGAAATCCTACATACATTAAGGAATCACAGGACTTCTAAAGAGCTTTGGGATGCTCTAGAGAAGAGATGTGAGGGTAATCCCAGGGTACGCAAGGGAAGAACAGAATTTGCTATCTTCAAAGCATTGAAGAATGACACACTAGATGAGACGATTACTAGATTTTATCATTTGCTAACTGAACTTGAAAATCACAGTGTTGAGTATCAAGAGACAGAGAAGATAGAAAAGCTTGTGGATGCTTTACCGACAAAGTGGAGATGTACACGGTGCTAATAAAGCATGACAAGAGAAGTTTGAGACTCTCACTCTTGAAGGGATTATCGGAACGTTGAGGGCCTACAACTTCAAGTTATATAAGAAGGAACGGGAATTTGATTAGGATCAAGATCCAGAGATGTATTTGGGAAATCAAAGCCATCAACCTCTAGTGAATTAAAGTCGGGGGCCATAGCATTTTTCTCGGGAGAAGAGCCATCCCAGTTGAGTCAGAAGATTCTCGTAATAGGGCATTCTTATGGTTTTCCAAACAAGAAGAAAAACCACAACACTCAGCCTCTACTTCTCAAGGTTATACTAAGATTTGTATGAGCGCAAAATCAAGTGAAGATCATCTAAACCTTCTTGCTTCATTTGTCGCAGCCTACGAAAATTGCGTTTAAGCTAAAATAAACGATCCAACAATGTGGGAAGAGGACTACGATCAAGTAGATCCTGACGACTTGGAACAGATGGACCTACAATGGCAACTGGCCATGGTGACGCAAAGGGTTAAGCGATTTATGAAGAGGACGGGAAGGAATTTGAGTGTAAGCAACAACGTTGGTTTCGACAAGTCAAAAGTAAAGTGCTAAAATTGTCAAGGATTGGGAGGTCTAGGAAGTTTGAACGGCTCAATCCAAGGGTAGGTAAATGAGTAATGGACCATACTCGAATTGACCCTCTGGTCGTCCGTGGATGAAAATACAATACAGACCAGTTAGATGTCTGAGAAAGGTTCCTTTCAAGCCTATGCCATAGGACGTAATGAAGAATCTAAATTGGTGGTATGTGGAAAGTGACACAGAAGAAGCTGTGATGGAGGACTTCGAAGAAAAAGTGATTCTTAGAGTCTACGATCCCCTTCACCTTGTAAACCTTTCTAAAGATGACCTTCAAGTGCTACATGCTCATAGAATCTCAAGCGACACTCATATGGATAGTGAGGCTAGGAAATATGAAAATGTAGTTAATGTGTGTATCGAGAAAGGTTTGTATGCTGGCAGCAGTTTAAATAAATAAACAAAGTACTTAATCAAATGTGTGAATTGTTAGAAGCTATCGTCAAGGGGGAGTTTGTTGGTACACCCTGTGTGACGATAGCAGTCTAAGTGATCTAGCATTGTGGTTTAAGTAATATTCAAAGTATTGGGAATTAACGAGTATTTGATATAAGTGTTTATATATGTTTGATTGTTATTGATTGTATGGTTGAACTTGATGTAATGAATTACAGGAAGTTCAAGCATAAAGATCAAAGATTAAATCAAACATAAGTTAAAAACATAAGTTTCAATTACAAGTTTAATATGTGAAAGAGTAAATTCGAATTCACTAAGGATTGGCATTCGAATCTATGACAGATTCGAATGTGTTCCTAGGCAGATTCGAATGTACATCAATGTGTTCCTCGAATGGGCCTTGGGCATGATTCGAGTTTGGCTCATGACAAACTCGATTTAGCCTCTATAATTAGGGATTAACTCCAATCATTAGGAGAATTTTACAGAATTCGTGATGGATTAAGCAAATAGGCGATCTCGAGTTTATCAGCTAATTGAGTGTTCTTTTGGAGAGAATATTCCAGTAGGTGCGTTCGTGTTCGTCCGTACAGCTTGTTGATAGTCTCCGTGTTTCGTGTGAGAGTTGTTTCCGTCAACCCGTTAACGAGGATTCCGCACTTGTTGACGGTCTCGCGTTTAGATAGATCCGTAGTGTGTAGACCTTACAAGTGGTATCAAAAGACACATTCCGCAATCAAAAGACATCTAAGGAACTTTGGGAGACGCTGGAAAAGAGGTGTGAGGGTAATCCGAGGGTTCGGAGAAAGCGCATGGAGTTGTTGAAACAGCAATTTGCGATTTTCAAGGCTCTGAAGGATGAAAAGCTGGACGACACCATAACCCGCTTTTATCATCTGCCGATAGAGCTTGAAAGTCATGGCATTGAGAATAACGATACAGAAAAGAACAATAAGCTTCTTGATGCCTTACCAGCCAAATGGGCGATGTACGTGGCTATGATCAAGCTTGATGAAGATAAGTATTATGCTCAATCGTTGGAGGATGTAGTAGGAACGCTGAGGGCTTATCATTTCGAGCTACTGAAGGCAAAAACGGATTATGAACAAGTCCAAAATCCAGCCATGTATTTTGGAAAATCAACAAAACCTTCAGCGGCAGCTGATATGAAGACTGCTACAGCGTTCTTCACTGGAGAAACGGCGTCACCAGCAGAGACTGACGACACACAGAATAGAGCGTTCTTAGGGTTTGGTAGACTGGAAGAACCGCAACCTCAGGCAACACAGGCATCAACATCTCAGGGCTACTCTAAAATGCCCATGAGCGCTAAATCGGCCGAAGAACATTTGAATCTATTGGCGTCATTTGTAGCCGCATATGGGAACTGCGTTCAAGGGAAAATAAACGATCCTGCACTCTGGGAGGAATCTGAATATAAATAATAAGGGGATTGGCTTTGACAAGTCCAAGGTCAAATGCTATAACTATCAAGGATTGGGACACTTTGCTAGAGAGTGTCAGATACCAAAGGTAGATAATTACCAAGGGCAGAATCAGCATCAAGGACAGTTTCAGAACCAGTCTCAACAAAGATATCTTCCAAGTTCTTCATCAAGTCAAGCCAACATAGCTGGTCTGTTATCAATCGTCACATCAGACAGACAGCTGGATGGTACTTACGACTGGAGCTCACATCCGGAATCTAATGCTAGATCCTTTATGGCTGAAGTCACTGCGAGTGTATGTGAAGGGGAAGAGCAGAACACAAGGGACAGCAGTCAACACGAAAGCAGTCCGATGTGGGTGGAGAAGTCGAATGATCAGACGCTTCTGGAGTTTGCCGCTAAAATGGCCAACGTCGAATCAGATCACACAAAGGTATGTCTGAATTACTCTCTTTTCCATGAATTATGTGTTTTATGTGTTACTTCTAACGACAGGTTGAATCTAGTATTAGAGTCACATAAAAACATATCTGCTCAAAATTAGTCAATAATGTTTGATAATGCTAGCCTGAATGACATTAAGCAAGATCTTAGGGATAAACTTAAGGCTGATGCACAAGATGTCGTAGTTCTAAAAGACAAGCTGAGTGAGCAGTGTGTTAGATTAGAACTGATGTATGAGCATGTAGAAGCCTTGACCAAAGATCTTAAGACCAAAGAAGTAGAGCTAGCTGAAACTAAGGTGAAGGTAGCAGAGGCCAATAGTAAGCTAGAAAAGTTTAGGAACTCAAGTCTTAACCTAGGGAAAGTTTTAGATGCTCAACGCCAATCAAAAAGGCCTGTAGGTCTAGGACTTCATGAGATTCCTCCACCTTTTAATGCCAACTATGTGCCTCAACCTCAGGAGAAAACTGAGAAATCAGTAGACTTAGAGGAAATACCTGCACCTGTGCCTGAGCCTGAAAAGGAAAATACACCTAAGGTGACTGATACAAACGTCAAGGTTAAGAAAGTCAAATTTGTGTCTTCCAACAGTGAAACACCTGTAGGAAAACATAAAATTGATTTTAATGATCAGGATGATGAACCAGTCACAATAGATGCTCAAAAGGACCGAGACACTAGTGAGACACCCAAGTCTAAGAGCACACACAAGAAGTCCATTGACAAGATGTCTTGCTTTAGATGTCACGAAAAGGGGCATGTTGCTTCTAACTGTCCGCTTAGGAAAATTGACGTTACACCTAAGACAGGGAAGCCAACACAAGCTAAGCCTTCAACAAGTGTGGCGAGCAATAGTAGTTCTCAGAGTACCGAGAAAACTGTGCAGGCTGCACCAAAACAAGTTGTGAAACAAATACCAGTAAAAGGTGGACCAAAAGAAGTGGTTAGGACTAATTCACCGAATCGAGTCGTTAATCAATCTAGGTCTGGACCTCAACAACAATATAGCAGCACAACACCTAGCAGAGCAAACACTCCAGTTAGGTCACACACTCCTGTTAGACATCACACACCGGTTAGAGCTCAGGGATCTCAATCTGAAATGCAATATAATCGGAATTATTCAAGAGCTGCACAACAAGTGCCTACTCAAAGGCAAAGAGTGAATTTACATCAGTCGGCACCACAACAAACTCTTGTTCAACGACCCAAGTCACCTGAAAGGCGAGATGGGTATTTGAAAGAGTTTAAGTATGTGGATGAGAATGGTATAACCAAGTCAGTTATGGCTTGGGTTCCCCGTGATAACTAACCTATTTTATTTCATGTGCAGGAGATAACCACAGGTCTAAACAAGAAATGGTTCGTCGACAGTGGATGCTCCAGGCACATGACGGGGGAAAGAAGTCTCCTTACAGACTTCAAGGGTGGGAATCGGGGATTTGTATCATTCGCGGGAAATAAAGGAGGAAACATCACGGGTACTGGAGTGGTCACTAATGGGACGATCAAGTTGGATCAAGTTTATCACGTTGATAAACTGGTTCGCAATCTCATTAGTGTATCTCAAATTTGTGACAAGAAGAATTTAGTGCTGTTCACTGACACTGAAGCGTTGGTGCTAAAACCGGGGTTCAAGATTCCTGAAGAGTGGATATTGATGTGGGCACCAAGGAAGAATGACTTGTACATGCTTGATATGAACAAGCCGGAAACTTCGATGGGGCCAATCTGCTTACTGTCTAAAGCTTCGGAGACTGAATCAGTTTTGTGGCACAGATGCATGGCACACTTGCACCTAAGAAAAATGAACTATATAACGAAAAATGGGTTGGAGCAAGGTGTGCCTATGAAGAGTTTTCAGTTCGAGGACAAGTGTCTACCATGCAAGAAGGGCAAACAACATATGATGGAACACAAGTCCAAGACTAAGAACTCCATCACTACCACATTCGATTTGCTGCATATGGACCTCTTCGGACCAATCAACAAAAGGAGTATAGGTGGTAGTTGGTATTGTTTAGTTATCACTGACGATTACTCACGATTTTCTTGGATTTTCTTTCTAGGTACAAAGGACGAGACGGCTTCAACGCTCATCGGGTTATGGAACACGGGTTAAAAGGCTTCGTAGTGATAATGGAATAGAATTTAAAAACACTGTATTGGTGTATATTGCCTCTCAAAGGGCATAGTGCATCAATTTAGTGCACCGTATGAGCCTCAACAAAATGGGGTGGCGGAACGTAAGAACAGGACATTGATTGAGGCAGCTAGGACTATGCTTTCGGATTCAAAGCTTCCTACCATGTTTTGGGGGGAGGCAATGAATACCGCCGCATGTCATGTTTTAAACCGGGTCCTAACTGTCAAATCTTTGAACAAAACCTGTTATGAAATTTTGAATAAATGGCCACCTAATTTAACAGGCTTCGAACCGTTTGGGGTACCATGTACTTTACTACGAACAAAACATCAACCTAAGTTTGGTGAAAAGGCTTACGAAGGATACTTCCTAGGTTATGTGACGAACTCACCAAACAAACAGGTTTTTAACAAAACTAATGGTACCGTAGAGATTGTGTATAACATTGAAGTCACAAGTTATACACATGAACCCCAAACAGGTCCGGAATGGATATTTGACTATGATTAATTGTTTGAGTCATTTAACATTCCTTTGGATGAAAATGCGAGTACGATCGAAAATGACATGGCGACGCTGAATCTGAATGACGAAGGTCATACCTTTACGAGGACTACATTTCAATCCACATCCGGGCCTACTTTGAATGAAGATGGATCCCCAGAAGTCACTGATCCAGAAGCACCTTCAACTGAGAATCAAACTCAGACAACAAATTCCAACTTTGAGGAAACTGTCCACGAGGAGGAAAATGTAGAATCTGAGGATGTTCCCCCATTAGGTGAAATAGGATCTAACTTAGGAGATAATCTGAGAGTTGACGAGATAGAGACATCTAGGATCAACAAGAACCATCCTATAGATAGCATCATAGGAAATCCTAATGAGGGTGAGAGAACTAGGAGTAGTTTAAATAACAACACTGCGTTGTTGTCGATGATAAATGACTCCGAGGCCTTTCATACCTGCCTCTATTCTTGTTTTATCTCGCAAGTAGAGCCGAAAAATGTGCAAATGGAACTAAAGGATAACTCCTGGGTTGAAGCGATGCAGGAAGAACTCTCTCAGTTTAGGAAACTAGAAGTGTGGGAGTTAGTTCCATTACCTCGAGGGGAAATTGCCATAGGAACCAAATGGGTTTTTAAGTGCAAAAGAGACGATCGAGGTATAGTCACTCGCAACAAGGCTAGGTTAGTTGTAAAGGGTTTCAACCAAGAGGAGGGAATCGATTACAATGAGTTGTTTGCGCCAGTAGCAAGGCTGGAAGCCATTAGGTTGTCTCTGGCTTTTGCTTCCTTCAAGGGCTTTAAAGTATATCAACTAGATGTTAAGAGTGCTTTCCTCTATGGGAAAGTGAAGGAACTGGTGTATGTAGAACAGCCGCCTGGATTTACAGATCCAAAATATCCAGACAGAGTATATCGATTAGATAAGGCTATGTATGGGTTGCATCAAGCACCAAGGGCGTGGTACGAGACTTTATCCAACCATCTGTTAGAGAACGGGTTTGAAAGGGGTAGGATAGATAGTACGCTGTTCGTTAAGAGAAAGGGAGAACACTTCATCTTGGTACAAGTGTACGTCGATGATATCATCTTTGGATCATCAGACGAGCAAATGTGCAAAGATTTTGAGAAGGTGATGAAGTCGAAATTCGAGATGAGTGCAATGGGTGAGTTGAATTTCTTTTTGGGGTTGCAAGTTGACCAGAAGAAGGAAGGAATGTTTATCCATCAGACGAAGTATGTCTATGACATATTAGAGCGCTTCGGGATGGAAGGGACGAAACTGATAGCCCATTTCAGCACGCCGATTCAAGTGAATCACAATATCGGACCGGGTACTGAAAGTGTTACCGATGTGGATCCAACGTTATATCGGGCCATGATTGGATCACTTATGTATTTAACTGCTTCAAGACCTGACATCACGTTTGCTGTGTGTATTTGTGCTAGGTTTCAAGCTAATCCGAAAGAGATGCACATGAAAGCTGTGAAGCGGATTCTACGATACCTCAAGTCGAAACGAAGCTGGGACTTTGGTATCACGCGGAGGGAGATCTAGAGTTGGAGGCGTTCACGGATTCAGACTACGGAGGATGCAGCTTGACGCGCAAGTCAACCACTGGAGGTTGTCAATTCCTAGGAGGGAGACTCGTTTCCTGGCAATGCAAGAAACAGACGTCGGTAGCCGTGTCAACGTGCGAGGCCGATTATATTGCTGCTGGTATTTGCTGCTCACAGGTTCTGTGGATACAACAACAATTGCGGGATTACGGTTTGGCTTACACTCAAACTCTAATTAAGATAGAAAATCAATCTACAATTGCTATAACAAATAATCCAGTTAAACACAGTAAAACAAAGCACATAGACATAAGGCATCATTTTATTCGCGATTGTGCTGAAAAGAACTTAATTAAATTGGTAAAAGTGGCAACGGACAATAATAATGCTGATTTATTTACCAAAGCTTTTGATAAGTCACGGTTTGAATATTTGCTTCAACTAAATGGAATGCGCAACCCAGAGTAAGTTGACCTTAGTAGAATTTTTATTTCTTTTTTTAGTTGTAGTCTTTCTTTCTTTTTATAGTAAGTTTGCTTAATTAGGATAGTTTCTATATTTAGTAAGTTAGTAGGTTAGATTATTTTCTTGCTATTTATTATGAAAAACAAAAGAAAAAAAGAGAGAAAACCATAAAAAAATTTCAAAAAAAAGAGAATATCAGAAAAAGAGTTAAGTCTTAGATACATAGGTTCAAAGTGACGAAAATTAGCACAGTAGTTACAAACTCTAAGTGTTTAGGCTTTCACACATAACGCACCTAAAATTCTAAGTATTACACTTTATTTTAGTTTGATGTGTTGGTAGGCATAATACATATAGGGAATCTCTAGGTTAATAAAATATTCTAGAAAAAGTCAAACGTGTCGCTAACTTAGATGTATGACCAATCGGTCTTAAGTTTTATGTACGAGACATACAAACTTTGAGTATAAATGAGGTATGCAAACTTTCTGGGGATGTATAGCAACATCAAATACATCTTAAAATGGAAAGCATAGAAAAATTATACTGAATTAAGAGTCAAAAACACGTAACTCTGTTGTACGTAAGTACAGACCTGTTGCCTCTGTTTTGATTCGGGTTAGAAAGATAAGTCGCTTTGTTGTACGTCGGTACAGACCTGTCACCGCTGTCTTGCTAGCTTTAAAAATAAATCTTAAGTCAAACTAAGACACTTTGTTGTATGTAAATACAGACCTGTGTCCGATGTTTGTCTTTTAAAGAAAGTTTGCAAATACCAAAAAGTTAGAATCCTTGTCTGTATGCCTTGATCATAAAAGTATGTCTATGTCTGAGTCACGTAAGATAATTTCTTGATAAATAAAAATGCCAAGGGATATTCCGAAATGTAGCATGTTTAATGCGGTAAAATACCAACAATCGGCTAAACGGGTATGTCACGCCAAACAATCAAAGGAATAAAAAATTCCTAAGTGTGAAAGTTTAAGTACTGAAAGTGAGTATCTGACACCGCTATCTGATTGAACCTTTCTTTGACTATGGTCGTCAAAAATAATGTGTTAAGTGTTTAGCATAGGTTGTAAATTTTTATAAATGTAGTTTTAGTCAAAGTTAAATTTTTGTTCAAAATTTTTTAAAAAAAAATTTTATTTTATTTTATTTTATTTTATTTTAATTTTAATTTTACTTAGGAAAAAGGTCAAAAATAACTGAGGGTGCATTCATAGTTGAATAAAATAAACGTTGCGTGAAAATCTTGTGCTTAGGGTAAAAGATTTGGCATAGTTTATTCCGTTACACGATAAAGTTGAAAAGGTTGAAAACGTTGAATTTATTTCAAAAATTTTCGAAATGTTCAAGTTTCAGGGGTGAATTCGAGTTTAAGCTAAACTCGAAAATAGAAGGGCTCGAATCTGTCAGTAGATTCGAATCTATCACTAAACTCGAAGGTTGGTGGTATAAATAGGTTAACAGTAATGGTCATTAATTCATCTGTTTTCGAATTTGTTCCCTCGAGTTTATCTGGCGATTTCGAATCTATTCTCTCGAGTTTATCGTTTTCAAGAAATCAACTATTTGTCGAGTTTCTGTCCGTGTGGGTTCGATACCACTCATAGATCTAGGTATAATCAAGTGATTTGTACAAGATTTAAGTAGTATTATACTCCATTTAAGCCAAAATCATTAGATTTTAAAGTTTTATTGGTGGAAAGTTTGTTTTTCAAAATTACAAACTTTGAACCGGTGAAAACTCAAATTAACTACTAATATCATTGATTAGAACCTAGTAGGACTAATAGATGTGGCTTTCTGAGTCCAAAATGGTTAAATCATGGATTTTAGTGATGGTTGTGGCTGACTCCTTCGAGTCTGTTCATGGCCTGATTCGAGTTTGTCAGTAAACTCGAATTGGTCATTAAACTCGAATGGTACATTAAACTCGAATACATGCTCTTTCGAATCTGATGATTCGAGTATATCATTTTATTTGAATTATTTAATTTAAATTTTAATTAAACTTATAGAAATTCATATGTGTTGGATTTCGTACTTACACAAGTTCAAAATAAAACAAATTTGAATTTAAACAAGTTTATTCATTTTTAATAATTCTAATATTTTATTTGATATTGTGCAGACATGGCGGATAGAGTATTTGTTCCGAAGCACTATATGGTCATTCCCCTGGACCATGCTATCCCCGAAGCACAAGCTTTCCGCCAGATGGTGGATTTCCTGGTGGAGTCCAAGATCTCGTTCGCACTATCGCACAATATCCAAATCGTTATTCCTTATGTGCGACAATTCTATGAACACTTGCAAGTCAATTGCACTATCACTCCGACAGTTCTTAGGACAAGAATTGCTGGTAATCCGTTGGTATTTTCTGCTGATATGCTGCACCAAGTTCTGCAGCTGGGAACTCAGGAGCAAGAGAATGGGCCTATAGATTTCCCATTAAGTATTAGGCAGGCTGCCTTTGTAAGGATGGGATATAGTTTGGATGTTACTAAGACATCTTATATGAAGAGTGGGCTCATTGGCCAATGGCGATATCTGGCGCACGTGTTCATGGTATGCTTCGCGACGAAGAAAGCGGGATTTGATTATATAGTATCGAAGATCCAATCAGGGATAATCGCATTGGTCTATAATCAGAAGTTTAGCTTTTCAGAGATGTTCTTCTCAGAGTTCGTTCGTCAGATAATCAGAAGGTTAGTTGTCCCAATAGAGACACCTTTATTTGGAGCTGTAATTGACCCAAACTTTGTAGTGCCTCCAGATGCCAACTGGGCAGGGGCGGTGGAAGTTCAGCAACGACAACCACAGCAACAGCGTCAACAACCACAAAGGCCTCAGCAGCAGAGAAGACCCTCAGCGAGACAAATACAGGCAGATAGGCCTTCTGCTAGTCATGTTCAAGAGCCACAAGAGGCTGGTCCTTCGATTGCACCACATGTATCTGTTCTGACAACTGATCAGACATATCAAACGCTGCAAGAGATTTGGGAAGCGGGTCCAAATGCAAATGAAGAAATTACGGCCGAGCTAATTGGACATTTATTGGAACCACCGGAGGGAGAAGTTGACATTTTTAGACAAATCGATGAATATCAACCTCAGCCAGCAGGTGATGACAAGTCCTCTTCAGCTACAGAATCTGAGGATATGGAGGAAATAGAAATGGAGAAAGAACCAGAAGATCCGTCCGTCCACATACGGACTTATGGATCGAGATTAGTGTTAATAAATGAAGAAGCTACGAGGAGAAGAGAATCAAGGGAGACTGATGACTCTGATTTTGAGGAAGAAGACGTTGTCCCGTTGATTACAAGGGAAAGGGAAAAACGTCATCGCTTTATGTAGGGAGCTACCTCAGCTTCTGCTGCACAGCCAGAAATACCTCCACCTTCACCCGCTCAATCTTCCATTCCAGCACCATCACCACCGGTTGAACCGTACATTCCATCTCCAATAATTCCGAACCCCATCCAATCCATTCCATCAACTTCATCCGCGTTCATGGATAATCAACGGTTTTCTGAGTTGAAGAGCAGAGTCGACTTCCAGCAAATTCAAATCTTTGGTTTGACAACGGCTCTCGGTGAAATACAAAAGCATAATGCTAATCTAGATATCGAGAATGCCGAACTGAAGAAGATTGTGGGCAAGGTTCAGGAAGAAAACTTGGAACTGAAAACCTTTGTAGTTGATCAAGCGCCCGAGATAAGATCGATGCGCTCCCTGATTGAGCAATTATTGGAAAATCTAAAGGCTCAGGGGGAGATAAGCAGCAGGGATCAAGTAGAGCGGCCCAGGGATGAAGATAGGGATGGAGATAATGATGGCAATGATCCTAGCATGCAAAGAAATAATGAGCCAGTAGGTTTTTCTGCTGCTCAACATGCTGAAGTTCAGGGGGAGCCAGGTCAATCGGAAACTGCGGGAGGTGAAGCCAGTTCGTCAAAAGCGACAGAGTCGGAAATACACTAAATGATTGAAGCTCTAATGGATATCGATGACGACCCTATGGATCTTGGCTTTGATTTTGAGGACGAAATGGTGGAGTTAGAAGAAGGTGAATTTGTGCCGGAAGATGTAACAGATTGGAAATCTGATGATGAAGTTTGTGTTGATGAAGATGATGAAGCAAATGAGATCATTGTTCAGCAAAACCCCATCACAAATACTTACATAACGGAAGGAAATCATATGATTGACATAGAAGTGGCAAACGCTGCTTTAAATGTTGAATCAGCAAGTGAAGAACCTGCCAGAGAACTTACCAATGAAGAGAAAAGGAAACTATGGTTTAGGGCAGAGAAAAGAGAGTTGGAGCTGAAAAAGAAGATACGTGTGCCGGGTACTGGAGAATTATCAGGAAATATATTGAGCTGGTTCTTTGATCGGGAATTCCAGCTATTCATCATCAAAAGAAAAGATGGTCTCCAGTATCTCAGAAAAACTCTGAAAGTGTTCAACTCCTTGCCAAAGATTGAAATAAAAGCGTTACCATGGAAGGAGCTAATCAACATCGGCAATGACCCTTACGCTGAAATAATTGCAAAGATCATAAGAAAAGAAGGGAGGTCTTGGAAGTTTGAACGGCTCAATCCAAGGGTAGGTAAACGAGTAATGGACCATACTCGAATTGACCCTCTAACTGGTCGTCCGTGGATGAAAATACAATACAGACCAGTTAGATGTCTGAGAAAGGTTCCTCTTAAGCCTATGCCACTGGACGTAATGAAGAATCTAAATTGGTGGTATGTGGAAAGTGACACAGGAGAAGCTGTGATGGAGGACTTCGAAGAAAAAGTGATTCTTAGAGTTTACGATCCCCTTCACCTTGTAAACCTTTCTAAAGATGACCTTCAAGTGCTACATGCTCATAGAATCTCAAGCGACAGTCATATGGATAGTGAGGCTAGGAAATATGAAAATGTAGTTAATGTGTGTATCGAGAAAGGTTTGTATGCTGGCAGCAGTATAAATAAATAAACAAAGTACTTAATCAAATGTGTGAATTGTTAGAAGCTATCGTCAAGGGGGAGTCTGTTGGTACACCCTGTGTGACGATAGCAGTCTAAGTGATCTAGCATTGTGGTTTAAGTAATATTCAAAGTATTGAGAATTAACGAGTATTTGATATAAGTGTTTATATATGTTTGATTGTTGTTCATTGTATGGTTGAACTTGATGTAATGAATTACAGGAAGTTCAAGCATAAAGATCAAAGATAAAATCAAACATAAGTTAAAAACATAAGTTTCAATTACAAGTTTAATATGTGAAGGAGTAAAATTCGAATTCACTAAGGATTGGCATTCGAATCTATGACAGATTCGAATGTGTTCCTAGGCAGATTCGAATGTACATCAAGGTAGATTCGAGAGTGTTCAGGGGACAAACTCGAACGAGCCTTGGGCCTGATTCGAGTTTGGCCCATGACAAACTCGAATTAGCCTCTATAATTAGGGATTAACTCGAATCATTAGGAGACTTTTGCAGAATTCGTGAGGGATTAAGCAAATAGGCGATCTCGAGTTTATCAGCTAATTGAGTGTTCTTTCGGAGAGAATCTTCCAGTAGGTGCGTTCGTGTTCGTCCGTACAGCTTGTTGATAGTCTCTGTGTTCCGTGTGAGAGTTGTTTCCGTCAACCCGTTAACGAGGATTCCGCACTCGTTGACGGTCTCGCGTCTAGATAGATCCGTAGTGTGTAGACCTTACAACTAGTCTATTAATAAACGTGTCATCCAACAGACAGCTAGATGGTACATATGATTGGAGCACTCATCCGCAGTCGAATGCTAGAGCCTTCATGGCTGAGGTAACTGAGACCAAGGGGATAGAGCTGAAGAAGAAGCAGAGGACACCCAGCAATCAGACTCGAGTCCTTTGTAGGTGGAAAAGTCAAAGGATCAAACCATTCTGGAGTTTGCAGCTCAAATGGCCAATGTAGAATCGGACCGCAAAAGGGTAACTCTAAACTTCTCTATATTTCATGAATTATGTGTTTTAACTGCGACTTTAAATGATATATTAAATCTAGTTTTAGAAACACGTAACACCTTAACATCTCAGGTCCAATCATTAAAATCTGATAATGCTAGTCTTCTAGATATTAAGGAGGATTTATGGGCCAAAATGAAAGCAGATAATCAGGATGTGATAGTTCTAAAAGACAAGTTAAGTGAACAATGTGTCAGGTTAGAACTCATGTACGAGCTGTAAGGTCGCCTTCCTACGGATCCTATCTTGACGCGACACCGTCAAACGAGTGCAGAATACTCGTTAACTGGCTTGACGGATAGACCACGCACACGAAACACAGAGACACACACTATGATAGACGAACACTAGAACGCCCCGACACGTGATTCTCTCCAAGAACGAACTCTCAAACACCATGCATGTTAGAGATCGCCTCTACACTAAACCAAATTCGAATTCTGCAAAAGGTCTGCAAAAGTTACTAATTAAAACAAATTAGCCCTTAATTATAACACCTGGTTCGAATTTGCCCAGGACAAAGTCGAATAAACCCAATGCCTTTCGAACTTGTCCTCCATAAATTCGAATCATGAGCTTTGAACTTATCTTTGAACTTGTCTTTGAACTCATGTTTGAACTTATTGTAACACATTAATTAAACCAAGTTCAAACATACATACAATCAGTATCAAACATATATTATCAAACATAACAAACATATATCAAACACTTGTTAATATGCAATAACGAACAAATTGACTATTACAAAATATTGTCTATACTTAGACTGTTATCGTCACATAGGATGCACTAACAGACTCCCCCTTGACGATAGCTTCTAACTATTTATATTTTGTCTATGTATTAGAGCTATATAAACTACTACCGCCATACAATCCCAGATCTTTACAAAGTCTAACTACCTTTTGGAACTTCCTGCCTTCAGATCTCCAGCCTTCATGAAAGAAAATTGGTTGATCATGAAGCTTTTACAGGTCATCCTTTGATAGATTGATCAGATGTAGAGGATCGAATACCTTCAAAATCACCTTGTCCTCGTAGTCCTCCATCACTGCTTCCGCCATCTCGTTGTCAACATCCCACCACTTCATGTTTTTTAGTACATCCTGTGGCATTGACTTCATCGGCACTCTCTTGAGGCATCGGACTGGCTTATAAACCATCCTAGCCCAAGGCTTTCCAGTGAGAGGATCTACTCTTGACGGATCTTCAACTCTTTTACCAGATCTAGGCTTGAGCCTTTCGAACCTTCCAGATCGACCCTCCCTTCGTATGATCTTAGCAACTACTTTATCATACGGGTCGTCTCCTAGGTTGATTAACTCCTTCCAAGCCAACTCTTTTACTTCACACTTGGGCATTGTGTTAAACACCTTCAACGTTCGCCACAAGTATTGAAGTCCATCTCTCCTTTTTAGCACGAATAGCTGCAATTCTCTATCAAAGAACCAGCTTAAGATTCCACCTGAGAGATTTCCACGACTTGGTACTCTCATTCTCTTTTTCATATTTAGATCTGTTTTCTTCTCTTCCTTTCTGAACCAAAGCTTTATCAAATCTTCTCTGGTTAGCTCTTTATCAGTTGTATGAGATTTGGAATCATCCATAGACGTTAACTTAATCTCATCTATGTCGATCACATTTTGATCATTATGCACATATTGTTCTGTGATAGGCTGTTTCGGGATGATCACTTCATCTACCTTGTCATCTTCATCTTCTTCAACCTCATCATCAGATTTACATTCTACGACCTCTCCTGGAATAAATTCTCCTTCCTCTAACTCTTCTTGATCAGACTCAAAATCATCTTAATCGTCAAGATCCATTAAAGCTTCAATCTTATCATGTTCAGTTGCCTTTGAGGCTTCGCTTTCACTTCCTTCTATACATCCCGACTGTCCAGGCTCCCCCTGAATTTGAGCTTGCTGAGCATTCTTTAAAGAAAGATCTGCTAGCTCACTCTCTCTTTCAGCATCGGGATCATTGCCATCATCTTCTCTCCTCAACACCTCAGCTTCTCTGCAACTACTCTCCCCCTGACCTTGCAGATTTTTCATTAATTGCTCTATGAGAGTTTTCATTGATTTCAAATCAGACGCTTGATCAGCTACTGTTGTTCTTAGCATAGCATTCTCCTGATCAAGTCTGGCATTATGTGCTTGAAGTTCTTTCACTGCTGTTGTCAGTTAGAAAATTTGGACTATCTGGAAATTCACCTTTCCCTTCAGCTCTGTGAACCGCTGATTGTCAGTGAATGTGGTTAATGATGATGGAGTAGAAACGGAGGTGGATAAAGCGGTGGTTGGTTGAGCAGCTGGTAACAGAGGCTCAGGAGCTAAGCTGGATGCAGCTCCCTGCATAAATCGATGACGCCTTGCCCTATGCCTAGGCACGAGTGGAGCTTCAGCTTCCTCTTCAAAATCTGAGTCATCGTCGTCTGAATCCTGACCAGCTCTTCTTGTCATCTTTTGCCTACTGACGACTAGCCTCGATCCATATCTGCCAATTCTGACAGTCGGATCAACAGGTTCAACAACCTAAACTTGTTCTACTTCCTCAGAATCAGATTCATACTCGGAGGTAGTCAGTGCTAGACCCTCAGTCTCAGTCTGCATTCTTTCTTCTTCAGCATCTCCTTCAACCAGGACCTCAGTGTCCATATCTTCACCCTCCGGTGGCTGGTATTCATCAATCTCCTTAAAGATATCATTTAACTCTTCTGGAGGATCTAAAACATCCTGAACTAGTTGTTCAGTGAGGTTTAGCTCCGTGGAAGTCCCCTGTGCCCATATGTTTTCTAGGTTCTGCGCTGTTTGATCAAAAACTGGGGTCGAACTCGACGGACCTGACGCTACCGTGGATGGAGTAGCTGTAGTCGATTCGGATTGTCTGGTAATAGATGGCCTAGCTGCCGGAATTTGTCTGGCTGGAGCTCTTTGCCTCCAACACTGTTGCTGTTGTGGTTGTTGTTGTGGTTGTGGTTGTTGCTGCTGTTGTGGAGCTTCACCTGCCCAGTTATATCCTTCTGGAGCCACAAAATCTGGGTCAATAACTGCTCCGAACAATGGTGCCACATGTGGCCTGACCTGCTCAGCCCTTCGTGTATTATGCGACTGGCAGTCAGAAAATATCCTTTTATCTATAATAGCCACGCCATGAGTATCTGGAAGTTGAGGTAGATTAGGCAAAAAGTGGCGGATAATCATCATCGCGAAACGCGGGTGCATCAAAAATCTTTCTCGGACGGGAGCTGTGATTTGATGCACAAACTCACCGAAGAACATCTCTGAAAAACTGTAACGCTTGTTGTATACTAAAGCTATCACCGCCGATTGCATCTTGGACACAATGTAATCAAAGCCGGCCTTTTTCGGTGCAAGACAGACCATAAAAACATGTACCAAATAACGCCATTGCCCAATTAAGCCACTCTTCACATACGAGGCTTTGGTAATATTATGGGCGTATCCCATTCGCAAAAAGGCCGCTTGCCTTATACGAAGCGGAAAATCAATAGTCCCCGCCTCCTGGTCTTCGGAGCCTAACGAAAGGATTTTCCGTAACATAACGGCTGAAAATACTATCGGCTGCCCCCCAACTCTGGTACGCAAGACTGTAGGCGTCACTGAGCAATCTACCTGTAGATGCTCCCAAAATTGACGTACGTATGGCAGAATAATCTGCAGATTATGAGTTAATGCGTAAGCCACACTGGATTGCGTAAAAAATTCAACCATATGACGATACGGTTGAGCTTCAGGCAGCTCTCGATCAACTGACATAACCATGTTATGTTTACTGAAGAATGCGCGATCACCCATACCCGCACATAGATTCAACAGCCAATATTAGTAATGAAAATTAAAATGAACTTGTTAATTTCGAATTTGCATAATTTCAAACTTACATAAGTTCGAAATCCAACACATCCGAATTTTCACAAGTTCGAATTTAGATTATAAAGAAATTCGAATTTAAAACAAATTTGAGGAATATGTTCGAATTTGACTAACTTCGAATTTGTAGTAGATATTTCAACAAGATCGAACTTGCGACAAGTTCGAACATGATGAACATGTTCGAAGTCGGTCATTTTCAAACCCAAATCCAAGATTTTAACCCCATTAGACTTATCAAATAGCATAGTCCAGTCCTATTGGGTTCTAATCGAAGTTAAATGTGTCTTATTTGAAGTTTCACCGGTTAAAACTTGTGATATTGAACCACATAGTTTAAACCCAAAAACCTTCAAATAAACTTGATTTTTGCGGTAAAAGAGTTCTAAACCACTCAATCTTTGTATAATAGAGATCACTATACCTAATGATGAGATTAGATTCGAGAAAACTGAGCAAAAACTTCGAGGAATAGGTGCAAAATCGAAAAGAGAAGTTCGAACGAATAAATTCGAAATTGCCGGACAGAAGTTCGAAGCTATAAAATCGAATATAGGTGAATTAAATGATTCACTGTTGACCTTTTTATACCAACCTCCTTCGAACTTGGCATAAATTCGAAGTTACTGACAAATTCAAAGGATAATTCGAATATGTCTTAAATTCAAATTTATTTGAAAATTTTTAAAATACTTGAATAAAATTTAACTTTTTCAACTTTTTCGTGTAACGGAATTTTACAAACCTTGAAAAATTATATATACCAAGGAATAGATTTTCACTCAATCTTTGTTTATATAACAAAAAATGCATCCTAGTAACTTTGACCTTTTTCCTACTTAGAATTAAAAATTTAATAAAGTAAAGGAAAATAAATTATGAATAAATTTAAACATAAGATACTCAAAACTACCTTTTAAAAATGTACAACCTAAACTTACAGAATATTTTTGGCGAGAAAGTCAAAGAAGGTTCAATCAGATAGCGGTGTTAATACGCACTTTTAGCATTTCACTTTCACACTTAGGAATTTTTGGTTCCTTTGATTGTTTGTCGTGATATACTTTCCAAGGCGATTGTTGGTATTATTTTCCCTTTAAACATGTTACACTATCGAATATCCCTTGGCCTTTTTATTTATCAAGAAACTACCTTACATGTCCCATACTTAGACATACTTCTATGATCAGGGCATACAAACAATGATTATAACTTTTTGGTATTGCAAGTTTTCTTTAAAAGGCAAGCGTCGGACACAGTTCTGTATTTACTTAGAACAGAGTGTCTTAGGTTGTCTTAAGGTTTATTTAAAGTTAGCAAGACAGCGGTGACAGGACTGTACTGACGTACAACAAAGCGACTTATCTTGCTAGCTCGAGTCAAACCAAAGGTAACAGGTCTGTACTTACGTACAACAAAGTGACTTGTTTTGACTCTATCTTCACTGTCAAAATCTTTCTTTTCTTTTCTTTTCATTAAGATGTATCTGATATGGCTATACATCCCCCAGAAAATTTGCATACCTCATTTAAAATAGTTGTCTGTATGTCTCTAGGATAGAAATTAAGATCATTTGGTCATACATCCATGTTAGTTACACATATGACTTTTTCTTGAATATTTTATTGGCTTTTTAGATTCCCTTTGTGTATTATGCCTACCAACACATCAAGCAAGAAAAGGTACATCACTTAGAGTTTAAGGTGCACTATGTGTGAAGGCTTAACAACTTAGAGATTGTATCGACTGTGCTAATTTTCGTCACTTTGAACCTATGCATCTAAGACATAAATCTATTTTCTAATATTCTCTTTTTTTTTAGCTTTTTATGGTTTTCTCTCCTTTTCTTCATTAAATAAGGATAAGCTAATAACATAACCTACTAAACTTACAATAAAAGGAAATAAATTGTACTTTACTAGTAACTTACTATAAAAAGAAAGAAAATATACTAAGGTCAAGTTACTCTGGATTACGCATACCATTCAGTTGAACTAACAACTCAAAGCGTGACTTATCAAAAGATTTAGTGAATAAATCAGCATTGTTATCTTCCGTTGCCACTTTTACCAGTTTTATCAAGTTCTTATAAGCACAATTACGTATAAAATGATGCCTTATGTGTTTGTTTTAATGTGTTTAACTGGATTATTAGTTATAGCAATAGTAGATTGGTTATCTATCCTAATAGGAGTGTAAGTCAAACTGTAATCCCGCAATTGTTGTTGTATCCACAACACCTGTGAACAGCAACTACCAGCAGCTACATATTCGGCCTCGCACGTTGACACGGCTACCGAAGTCTATTTCTTGCATTTCCAGGACACGAGCCTCCCTCCAAGGAACTGACAACCTCCAGTTGTTGACTTTCGATTCAAGCTGCAACCTCCATAGTTTGAATCCATGAAAGCTTCCAATTCCAGATCACCATCCGCGTGATACCAAAGTCGAAGCTTCGGTTTCGACTTGAGGTATCTCATAATCCACTTCACAGCTTTTGTATGCATTTCTTTCGGATTAGCTTCAAACCTAGCACAAATACACACAACAAATATAATGTTAGGTCTAGAAGCAGTTAAATACATAAGACTCGATCATGGCCCGATATAGAGTCGGATCCACATCAGTATCACTTTCTGTACCCGGTCCGAGATTGTGATTCACTTGAATCGGTGTGCTAAAATGAGCAGTCAACTTTGTTCCCTCCATCCCGAAGCGCTCCAGAATATCGTAGACATACTGCGTCTGATGGATAAACATACCCTCATTCGTCTGTTCATCTTGCAAACCCAGAAAGAAGTTCAACTCACCCATAGCACTCATCTTAAACTTAGACTTCCTCACCTTCTCAAAATCTTTGCACATCTGCTCGTCTGAAGACCCGAAGATAATGTCACTAGAAGACTACATAAATTTGACTTTCTTAATCGTAGCATTGTTATTAGTAACCTTAGTTAGTTTTTACTTATTAGACTCTAACACAGGTTTAGCTGCTATCTCTGACTCAACTGGTTTATCAATTTTATCCTAAGGTTGAGGCACATAGTTATCATTAAAAGGTCGAGGACTCTCTTTATAACCTAAACCTACTTGTTTCCTAGATTGACGTTGTGCATCTAAGATTTTCCCTAGATTCAGTGAAGAGTTCCTAAACTTTTCTAACTTACTATTTACCTCTGCAACCTTAACCTTTGCTTCAGCTAGCTCTACCACTTTAATAGTTAGTTGCTTGGTTAATGCCTCAACATGCTCATATATCAGTTTTATCATGACACACTGGTCACTTAGTTTGTCTTTTAGAACTATTACCTCTTGAGCATCTGCTTTCAGCTTATCCCTAAGATCCTCTTTGATATCTAAAAGGCTAGCATTATTTCTAGATTTTAAGGATTCAATTTGAGCAGTTAAATTATTATGTATTTCCAGCACTAAATTTAATCTATCATTAGAAGTAGCAAATAAAACACATAAATCATGGAATGTAGAAAAGTTCAGAATTACTTTTGCATGAAAGATCCTCTTTGATATCTACACACTTGTATCATTCTTTTCTCTATCCTCTGTTATTTCCTCTGCTCCTACATCCCCAGACTCTGTAACTTCAGCCATGAAAGCTCTAGCATTAGTCTCTGGATGTGTACTCCAATCGTACGACCCATCAAGTTGTCTGTCAAATGTGTCATTTGTTAACAGACCAGCGATGTTCGCTTGATTACACGAATTAGCAGGTTGATAACTCCCCTGAGATTGATTCTGATTGTTTTCAACATTGGGTCTTTGACACTCTTGAGCAAAATGTCCTAACCCCTGGCAGTTATAGCACTTAACTTTGGATTTGTCGAATCCAATCTTATTGTTGCTAACGTTTAGATTTCTGCATGTCAGTTTTATGAATCTCTTGACCCTCTGAGTCACCATGGCCAGTTGCCACTGAAGATCCATTTCTTCCATATCATCAGGATCTACTGGATCATAGTCCTCTTCCCATAACGCAGGATCGTTTATTATACCTTGAACGCAATTTTCGTACGCGGCGACAGATGAAGCCAAAAGATTCAGATGATCTTCAGCTGATTTTGTGCTCATTGGGATCCTTGTGTATCCTAGAGACGTAGATGCTGACTTAGCGGGGTTCTCTTCTGGTTTGGAATACCCTAAGAAAGCCCGGCTCCCTGAGTCTTCTACTTCCATTGGAGTCGACGCTTCGCCCGAGTAGAATGTTGTAGTTGTTTTTAGGTCACTTGCGACTGAAGGTTTGAACTTCCCAAAATACATGTCTGGATCTTGTACATGGTCAAATTCTCATTCCTTCTTGAGCAACTGAAAGTTATAAGCCCTCAGCGTTCCAACTCAAATTTCTCTTCATCATGCTTTATGAGCGCTACGTACATCTCCCATTTCGCTGATAAAGCATCAAGAAGTTTCTCAATCTTCTCTAATTCACGAAACTCGACGTCGTGATTGTCCAACTCAGTCAATAAGTGATCGAACCTGGTGATAGTCTCATCCAACTTTTCGTTTTTCAATGCCTTGAAAATAGCAAACTGCTGCTTAAGCATCTCGGTTCTACCTTTCCGAACCCTTGGATTTCCCTCACACCGTCTCTCGAGTGCATCCCACAAATCTTTCACTGTACGATGATTCCTGAATGTGTGTAGAATTACCTGAGGTAGTGCCATGCGAATGATAGAAAATGCTCTATTCTATGCCTCATATAGTTTCTTGTCGTCATCCTTCATCCTCTGATAAGTTAGGACTCTCTGACGTCCTTCAAACTCGTGAGTAGGTGGAATGTATCCCTCGTCGATACAGATCCACATCCGCATGTCATTAAAACGAGCAAAGTCGGCAAACCTATCCTTCCACCAGTTATAATCTTCCAACCTCATCAGCTTGGGTGGTGAATTTGCCTTACCGACTTCGTGATCCATTTCAATAAACTTTTGCAAACTGGTCATTTTTCTAAATTTTTTTTATTAGAACTTAATTAATTTAATTTGAATCTAATTTAAATTAACCCTTTCGAACTTAAGGAAGTTCAAATTTGATTAATATTAAATTTGTTTTAAATTAAATTCGAAATCAACAAAATTCGAAAATATGACCAATTCGAGGTTTCTGACAAATTCGAATCCATACAAATTCGAATGCTAGCAAATTCGAATATCAGTCAAAATCGAATGAAACCCTAAAATAAATTCGAGACGAGCGTATTTTCTGACGAATTCGAATTTCTGACAAATTCGAACAAACCCTAATACCCCGTATCTTCGAGCGCCGCAAGTTCGAAAAACGGCCAAAAGTTCGATTTTTTCAACTTTTCATTTTAAACCAAAGTTTTTAGGATTAAAAACTATGATTTCGACCAAAATGATGAACTAATATGAACTTTTCCCCGTTATCTTGCTTGTATAACTCGAAAAACTAACCAAGAAGTGATTTTTCCGTCCAAAAACGTCAAGAAACCACAGATGTTGCTTGTGAACACGAAGAACACCATGAACACCCTAATGGCTTTCATACACTTGTAAGGTCGCCTTCCTGCGGATCCTATCTTGACGCCACATCGTCCAACGAGTGCGGAATTCTCGTTAGCGGCTTGACGGATAGACCACGCACACGAAACACGGAGACACGCACTATGATAAACGAACACTAGAACGCCCCGACACGTGATTCTCTCCAAGAACGAACTCTCAAACACCTTGCAAGTTCGAGATCGCCTCTGCACTAAACCAAATTCGAATTCTGCAAAAGCTCTGCAAAAGTTACTAATTAAAACAAATTAGCCCATAATTATAACACCTGGTTCGAATTTGCCCAGGACAAGTTCGAATAAGCCCAAGGCCTTTCGAACTTGTACTCCATAAATTCGAATCATGAGCTTCGAACTTATGTTTGAGCTTATTATAACACTTTAATTACACCAAGTTCAAACATACATACAATCAATATCAAACGTATATTATCAAACTTATAACAAACATATGTCAAACACTTGTTAATATGCAATAACGAACAAATTGACAATTACAAAATATTGCCTATACTTAGACTGCTATCGTCACACAGGGTGCACTAACACGAGCATGTCAAATCTTTGACCACAGAACTCACCCTTAAAGAAGTAGAGCTAGCGGAATCTTGAGTTAAGGTTGCAGATACCAATAGAAAGCTTGAAAAGTTTAGGAACTCACCCCTAAATCTTGGAAAGATCTTAGAAGCTCAAAGGCAGTCTTAGAAACCAGTAGGCCTAGGTTATCAGGAGAGTCCTCCACCGTTCAACAACAACTATGCGCCTCAACCTCAAGATAAAACCACTGAAACGGTTGAATCAGAGGTAGCAACTGTAACGGAACCTGAAAAGGATAATTCAAATAAGGTGTCTACCACAACCCCTAAGATTAGAAAGTCAAGTTTGTGCAGAATAGTAGTTACACTAAACTAGTAGACGCTAATACTGTAAGTGATAATCAGCAAGAGGGAGTGAACACTGTAGTTGAATCGAAAGAAAATGACACTAGTGAGACACCTAAATCAAAGGGTACTTATAAGAAGTCGATTGATAAGATGCCATGCTTTAGATGTCATGAGAAAGGTCACGTTGCATCTAGCGGTCCTTATAAGAAAGTAGAGTCCACACCAACAGTAGGGAAGCCAGACCAACCAGCCTCAAAACCAATACCTAGTGTTGCTAGCACAAGTAGTTCTCAATATACTGAGAAGAACTTCAATGCAACACCTAGGGTTGCTGTTAAAAAAATACCGGTGTCGGTTAGACCGAATGAAGTGATTAGGACTAATTCAACAAATTGAGTCCCTAGTCAATCCAGGTCAGGACTACAACAAGTCCATAGGAGAACAACACCTAGGAGAACTTACACTCCAGTTAGGTCACATACTCCTCACAGACAACAGACACCAGGTAGAGTCCAGGGATATCAGAATGAAATGCATTATGATAGAAACTATTCAAGAGCTAAACCGCAAATGACAGCCCAAAGGCCAAGAGTGAATGTTAATCACTTAGCACCACAACATGTTCTCAATCAAAAACCCACGTCACCTGAAAGGAGATATGGGTATTTGAAGGAGTTCAAGTATGTGGACGAGAATGGTATTACCAAGTCAGTCATGGCTTCGGTTCCCCGTGATAAGTAACATGTTTTCTTTCATGTGCAGGAGCTAACTACAGGTCTTAAAAACTAGTGGTTCGTCGACAGTGGTTGTTGTCGTCACATGACTGGGGAAAGAAGTCTACTGACAGACTTTAAGGGAGGAAACAAGGAATTTGTATCATTTGCTGGGAACAAGGGAGGATATATCACTGGAACAGGAGTCATCACTAACGGGACGATCACTCTTGATCAAGTTTATCACGTTGATAAACTTGATCAAATTCTCATTAGTGTCTCTCAGATCTGTGATAAGAAGAATTCAGTTATCTTTACTGAAAATGAAGTGTTAGTGCTGAAGCCGGGATTCAAGATACCTGAAGAGTGGATCATGATGAGATCCCCAAGGGTGAATGATCTGTACATGATGGATATGAATGTATCAGACTCATCGATGGGAACAATTTGTCTCTTATCTAAAGCTTCAGAATCCAAATCTTTACTGTGGCACACACGCATGCCACACTTGCACCTAAGGAAAATCAACTATATCAAGAAAAATGGATTGGTGCAAGGTGTTCCAATGAAGAGTTTTCAGTTCGACGACAAGAATGTCCCGTGCAAGAAAGGAAAAAAACATAAGAAGTCACACAAGTCCAATACTCAAAACTCGAT
The DNA here is from genome assembly GCA_020465985.1 of Centrapalus pauciflorus. Taxonomy (NCBI): domain Eukaryota; kingdom Viridiplantae; phylum Streptophyta; class Magnoliopsida; order Asterales; family Asteraceae; genus Centrapalus; species Centrapalus pauciflorus. The sequence goes on along the minus strand of JAANYP010006838.1, from coordinate 117,038 downwards.
CACTTCCACCATCGATTTGTTTCATATGGATCTCTTCGGTCCAGTTAACAAAACGAGCATTGGTGGTAGTTGGTTTTGTTTAGTTATTACTGATAATTACTCACATTTCTCTAGGGTTTTCTTTTGAGGTACAAAGGACGAAACAACAGGCACGCTGAATGGGTTCTTAGACCAAGTCGAGAACTCATACGGGACAAGGGTAAAACGTATCAGGAGTGATAACGGAATAGAGTTTAAGAATGTAGTAATTGGTGTATATTGCCTAACTAAAGGCATAGTGCATCAACTTAGTGCACCTTATGAGCCACAACAAATTGGGGTGGCAGAACGTAAGAACTAGTTTTTGATAGAGGCAGCATGGACCATGCTCTCGGATTCAAAGCTTCCTACCATGTTTTGGAGGGAGGCAGTGAATACCGTGTGTCATGTTTTAAACAGGGTCCTTACTGTCAAGTCACTGAACAAAACCTGTTATGAAGTTCTGAAAAAAAAGACCACCAAATTTGACTGACTTTGAACCGTTTGGGGGTACCATGTACTTTACTGAAAACAAAACATCAACCTAAGTTTAGTGAAAAGGTAGACGAAAGATACTTCCTAGGTTATGTTCCTAATTCACCAAACAAAGTGTTTCTAATAAAACAAATTGTACGGTTGAGATTGTGTTTAACATTGACGTAACAAATTATTCACATGAACCCCAAACTGGTCCTGAATGGTTATTTGATTATGACTCTGTATTTGAATCATTTAACATACCGTTTACTGGAAATGCAGGTACTGTGGAAAATGAATTCTCATCATTGAATCTCAACGTTGAGTGCAGAGGTTTTCCAAGATCAAGCATTCCATCAACATCTAAGACTACAACAACAGAAAATGGGTCTCCAGCAGAGAATGAACTAGAATTACCTACGAATGAGAATCAAACAAGTATCTCTACCTCCGAAGATAGTGATCATGAGGAAGAAGATATTCCGTCTGAAGTCATACCCTCAGTATGTGAATTAGGATCGAACTTGGGAGATAATCTTCAGGTCGATGAGATTGAGACATCGAGGATAAATAAGGATCATCCAGCTGAGGGTATCTGTAGGTCCCGAGAGGTTCCCAAAGTATATAGCTTTAAGCTGTAGAGGGGGGGTGAATACAGCTATTTAAAAACTACACACTATTTTCTCAATGTTTGTATGTATTATTAACAAATTGTTAATTACAAACAAGCTTGAATGCGGAAATGTTCAAGCTGAGATGACAGATACAACAGTATATTCACTAGTCTAAGACAGACTCAAACTAGTTAACAATGAATACACTCACTAAGAAGCACACACCGTGTTTACAAGACTCAGAGGAACAGCTTATGTAGAACAGCTTAGACACAAAGAAACTGTATTACACAATCAGACTTGCATGCATGAAAAACACACTTGCACGTTCATTCTTGGTTTCAGCACTTAGCTTATTTTGGCTTGCTTATACTTTTTGACCTTAGAAGCTTCCTTTTATACTCACTCAGAGGATCTAAGAGAAACTTCTTAATTGGACGGAATGAAAAAGGAGAAGTCTTATTTGAAAAGACAACATAACTTTTCTACACTTTTCTGAAAAGCAGACTTGTCTTCATATGTGCAGAACTTTTGTCTTTTCACTTTGTCTACTGTTGCATTGCCTTTAACTAATTTAGGAATGTCAACTTTGCGTCTTTCTTCCTTGTAAAGGCCTATTTTGATATAAGAAAAAGGTCTGTCACCGTTTTTCAAATATCCTTTTGTCTTCATGTTGCAGAACAGCGTGGGCAGGTTGAGCAGTTCTGTTTTCCACTTTGTCTTCGACTTTGTAAACTGATCTTGTAGCCAAAAACAATACATGATGACTTGGAAACGTATTCCATAAAATGTTTAGCCTGTTCACAAAGAACAGGTTCTGTTCACAAAGAACAGAACACCTAAAAAAATGCCCAAGCTGCTCACCAGTGTAGAGCAGCGTAGACAGTTTATGTCCAGCCTGTTCAGCAGACAGAGCAGCTTGGATAAACTGTCTTAGTTGCAACACATGCAACATATAGAATAGTTTTAGACTGATATTGCAAATCATTTTCAGGTTTCAATGAGGCATATAACAGGCCTTAATTTCAACCTTCAAATGCATCAACAGGTTTGATCAGAAATCTCCCCCTCAGATGTAGAACATGTTTGACTGAGGCCTTTTTGTGCCTAACAATCTCCCCCTATTTGCAATAACCAGTCTAAGCTGCTTTTGTCAAAAATCATTATATATTCTTACAATACATTTGTTGAAATAGAATTGCAACATCAACATAAAGTAAAAGATCAGTTTATATATACACTGATTTTTGATTACTTTAGAACAACACATGTTCTTACAAAAGTACAACTAATGTACTGATGTATATTACAACTAATGTAAACTGAAATTACAACAAATGTAAATAAAGTACAACTGATGTACATTGGACTGTTTTAGTTGGGAGCAAATAATGGTTAGCCTGTCCAACTGATGGACAGCTTCCATTCTTCACCTACCCATATGGTAGATGGACTTCACTGGACTGCAGATGGCATTCCTTGTTTGAATCTTCTTCCAAGTTCTTCCCTCGTTTCTTCCATTTCTTCAATTTCAACTCTGAGAAACATGAAGTTAGAATCTTGAAGCTCACCTCTGTTGTAAAATCCTTTCAGCTCATCCCAGATGGCTGCTCTCCATAAGCTGGACTGTCTGAATGAGGAGGCAATTCTGAAGGCTGCTATCTGCTTAAGACCAACTTTATGTAGGTCTGAAGCTATTTGAAAACATTTCTTTTGAGACAGGGGATCTACAAAAAATGCCCCTAACTCAGGCTCTTCAATTACTTTGCCATCCTCAAATTCTACTCCTTCAGGCAGACTGTGGTTAACTCCTTTAATTTCCACAGCATAATCTCCTTGTTCAATCATTATAAGGAGTTCTTCCAGCTCTGTGTCCTTCTTAGTTCTCCTGGCCTTTATTTTAGGATGTGTCACAAAGACACCTTCACTTACTTCTTTAGAGATCAGGCCAAGGTCCTTTACTCTTTCAATCAATCTCTTGACATATGCCCTGATTTCCTTAGCCGTTTCTGACCTTGATTCACTCAGGGCAACTGCCAGCTCAATCCATTCCCTGTACCCCATCTGGGCTACATCAGTTTGGTCATAAGTTTCCAATTCTGGGCCTGTTGCACCCATCCTTGTTATTTTTAGCTTCCACTGACTGCCTTTCCTTGATACAGGAACAGCTTTGACAATTGCTTCCTTGGCTAGCCTTCTTTCAGCAACATCATGAAACTTTTTCTTTACCAAGTTGTCAAAGTAGTATTGAGCTCTTGCATGAGGCACTGTAGATTTAGTCACAGAGACCTGAGTACCTTTTTCTACTTCCTTTTCCTTCTCCCCTGCAGATTTCCTAGCAGCTTCCATTATTTTCTTTTGCACCCCCAGGGTAGACATTTTAATTTTCTTTGCTTCTTGGAGAGCAAAAGATTTGATAGTTATAGCAGATTCTTCTTCTTTTCTCATTTCCTCCAGGGCTTGAAGCTGTTCTTCTCTAAACTCAAAGTACTTGTGCATAGGAAGACCCATCTCTTTAGCCCTGGCCTTGTGAAATTGAATTTCTGCTTGTTTCTACTGCATGGGATCAACATCTGCTTTTTCTTTTCCTTTGGCTGCTGCTGTAGTGATAGCAGCATCAGGAATTTCCTCTTCTTCTGTTAAAATAAGATGCCTTATTTTACTGCTGGGCCTGTCCTCAGAGATGAATTCCTCCCCCTTAGATTGAGCAGGGTTTGGAGAGACAGCCTGAGTAGGCAGAGCAGCTTGAGAGGCACCTTCAGCTGTACCTGTTTCAAAAATTTCTGGCTGACCAGTTTGGGTTGCAGACACTGGTATCTCCTTAGGAGAAGAAGTTTTCTCCCCCTTAGACTTAGTCATCAAGGCAGATGACTTCTCCCCCTTTGAAGGAGATGAAGCAGCGACTTCAACACGTGGTCTGCCTGAAGACACAAAGTCAGCAGGCTTGCCAGCAGGTTTAGCAGAAGGTTTAGGACCAACAAGGCTAGTCACTAAGAAAGCCAAGTTATCCTTCACCTCTGTAAGCTGGGAAAGACAGGTCATAAGAGAAGAGGAGTGAGAATCAGCAAGGGAGGTTAGCTTTACAATATTGTCCCTATCAGATGCTGTGAACAGCAGAGTTTGCAGTTGTGCAAGATGAAGTTCTAGAGAATCTTGCACATCTGCAAGGTCTGATGACACAGAATTTGAAAGGGAGCCAATGAGACTTTGTAAGCTAGCCAGAGTGGCAGGAAGAGTAGAATTGCAAGAAGTAATAAGAGATGACAACTGTTGAGAAATGGCTGTCATTGAGGACACAGAGTCCTGTTGCATGGAAAGAATAGTAAAAAGGGATGTGGACACTTGTTGCAGCTGAGCAGTGAGTGCTAACAGCTGTGGAGAATGATCAGGTTGTGAAGTGGTATGGAAAAAGGCCTTGAACGAATCAAAGAACCCCTGAAGCTGTGCAGACACAGAGTCTGATATGATAGAGGGGAGAGAAGACATAGAGGATTCTATAGAACTAACTTTGTTGGTCAGCAATGAAAGCTTTAGGAGATGGAGGGGTATGGGTAGAGTTTTTTTGAGTGGGTAGATGGAGAAGATGATGATGAGGCTGGTGTTTGAGGATGAGATGGAGAGGGAAGAGAAACTTTGGAAAGAAGCTCCATAGCCTGGGCAAAAGTTAGATGGCCCAGGGTGGAGGGGTCAAATTGCCCATCAGCAGCGGCTGTAGCTGCATCACCAGGAGAGGGAGTTGAGGTTGAGGGCCTTTCAGACGCTGCTTGTGCTGCAACATCCTCATGAAGGCCAGTGGTGGTTCCATCTGCAGTGCCTTGGTTTAAAGGCACCTCATCATTGGGAGATGGGATATGCATTTCAACATCAGCAGTGGTGAAACCTGCTGATGGAGTTTGCATGGAGGGAGCAGCCTCACCAGAGGGATGGTGTGATCCCTGAGGTTCATCAGCAGTGGGTGTTGGTCCCTCAGCAGCTGTTTGGTGTAGAACAGCTGTATCATGGGGAGCAGAAGTTTGAGGCTGAGCTGCTGATTGGTCTATATCAGCAGCGTGGGCACCTCGTGCAGACTCAGGGTGTGAGGAGATATGAGTGGGGGACAGAGTGGACACAGTATGGAGTGGAGAGGACTCCTGTCTTTCAATATCCTCAGCCTGTTGGGAGGCTGGGATAGTTGATGTGGGTATCTCCATTAGTACAACTGGTTCCTGTTGGGAGGAACTAGAGGGTCTAGGCTGACTCTGGGTAGACTCAGATTGGAGTGAAGCAGGCTCCAAATGAGCTGAACCTTCTCCCAAAATAGAAGAGGAAGCAGGGGTTGCTTCTTTTTCAACTGAATCCTATTGAGAGGGAACAGAGGAGGTGGTTCTTTGGGCTGATTTCTGTTTAGAGAGGGATTTTCGGTGATAGAGGATGGATGGAGTGGGTGATTGTGGAGAGGAGAGAGGATCTGTTTGGACAGGGTGTGAGACTGGGTCAGGAACAGTGGGGCTGACCTGTTCCATGGTCTCTTGTGCCACAAAGGCACCAGCCACTGAGGCTTCAGGCTCAACAAATGAACCAGGGTGAGGAGTATGCTCCTCCTCAGCCACAGAGGCTAAAGGTACAGACTCAGGCTGAGCTGATTTGGCCTTCTTTTGCACAGGCCCAACTTCAGCAATTGCCAGGGTCCTTTTTACAAGTTTGGACCTGGCTTTGGATTTTCTTGCGGGAGCAGCAGCTTCTGGATCCACCCTCACAGCAGAGGGTCCTTCCACCAAACCTAACAACCTCCTCATTGGTGTGGATAGAGGAGGCTCATTTTGGAGTACAGGAGTATAGAAAACTCTATTCCCTATGACAGGGAATGCAGCAGACTTAATTAAAGGCTGAGAGTTGTATAGTTGCTCACCACAAACATGTCTGAAAATGAGGCTCAGAAACCTGGGATAACGTACAGCAGCTGGTCTTGACTCTTGCTACACCAGGTTCCTCAAGTTCACAAAAATCCACTTACCCATATCAAGGGTAGTCCCATCCACTAGCTGTAGGGCTATCGGAACTTCATCTCTGCTGAGTTGGTCAAATGAACCAACTTTGCTTCCAAAGCACATCACCACTGAGGCAAATAAAAAGCTATAGGTAGGAGAGAGGTCCTTCCTGAACAGTGTTGCTCCAAGTTTGGGTTCTGCTACGCCACAGAAGCGTAGCAGATTGCCCATTTGTGCATCCTCAGCTTGGGGCTTGTCATAGGTCTCAGCAATTGGTAGATGAAGCACCTCTCTGAGCAGATCAGAACTAATCTCAATGGTCTGAGTCCCATTGAGGATAGTACCCTTGATGACCTTGGTGTTAGGGTTGTAGGCACAGGTGTACCAGAACTCATACACCATCTCCTGGTACAGGACACCAGGAGTTGCAGTCATAGCATAGTTCAACGGATGAACTTGCAGAAACTCCACCATTTGATCATAACCTTTCCCCACATAGTTTTTGGGGATAGTAAGGTTTGCAACGTAGTTTGTGGGTTTGATGGTCAGCATTGTGGTGACTGATGAGTGTTTGACAACATCATCACCAACGAACACTGGAAGAAAGGGATTAGGTCTGTGAGCCATTTGGAGAGTTTTGAGGTTTTGAAGAAGCAAAAGACACTTAGTCGATTTTTAGGGTTCTTGAGGATTTCTGGAAATGATGAGGAAGATGAAACAGTATTTTGGTATTTATAGGATTTGAATGTGAGTGTGTATGAGAGAGAAGATTTTGGGCGGTTTGATTTGAAAAAGTCGTTAACGGAAAACGAAACGGTTGTCCATGTCAGACCGTTTGTCAGACCACTTGATTTCTTTTTAATCACTTACACACGTAATCCACATTATCTGCAGTAATTAAGTTAAAATATTAATTAAGTAACTTAATCTTGAAGAAAGGTAATTAAAATTTTTGGTCTAAGCTGTTGGTCAACCCTGTGATGACCAAGGTCATCACAAGCTGTTCAATCTTCAAGCTGTTCATCTTTCAAGCTGTTCCTCCAGCCTGCTCTCTTTTGTAAGAGCATGGTTGTGTTCAACAGGTGAACAGGTTACAAGAAAAACTTGTAAGACAGTGTGAAGAAATGAACAGGTTGAGAATTGAACCATCAGAGCAGGCTGGACGAATAAACTGATTTTGTTCAGCCTGTTGTATGCTCAAGCTGTTCAAGTTTTTCAGACAAATGACTAAGTACAGAACATGTATAACCTGTTCTGTCTTAAGCTGTTCTGAGAAACTTGAGCAGTGTGAAACATACAGATTTTTAGACCATTGAGAAACACTTAGTCACTCTTGTTTAACATGCCCAGCTTGCTGACAAGGTAATTAAACCTTGTTTCATCCAGAGGTTTGGTGGAGATGTCTGCAAGCTGTTCATTTGTGGAAATAAAACTTACCTCCACATTACCTTTCTGAATGTGATCCCTGATGAAGTGATGTCTGACTTCAATATGCTTTGTTCTTGAATGAAATACTGGATTGTTGGAGATGGCTATGGCACTTGTATTATCACATAGAATAGGAGTTTTCCTATACACAAGGCCATAATCTTCAAGCTGATGCTGCATCCACAGAATCTGCCCACAGCAGCTTCCAGCAGCAATGTACTCAGCTTCAGCAGTAGAAGTGGACACTGAGTTCTGCTTCTTGCTACTCCAACTGATCAACTTTCCACCAAGGAGTTGACATCCACCTGTTGTGCTTTTCCTGTCTAGCCTGCAGCCTGCAAAATCAGAATCTGAATAACCTGTTAGTTCAAGGCTTGAGTCTTTGGGATACCAAAGACCCAAACCTGGTGTACCCTTCAGGTATCTGAAGATTCTTTTAACAGCAGCTAGATGAGATTCCTTTGGATCAGCTTGGAACCTAGCACACAAACAGGTGGCAAACATAATATCAGGTCTACTAGCAGTTAAATATAGCAAGCTCCCAATCATGCCTCTGTAAGTTGTTACGGAAACAGCTTTACCACTGGCATCAGCATCCAATTTTACATTAGTTGCCATTGGGGTTTTAATAGGAGAACTTTGATCAAATTTGAACTTTTTCAATAGATCTAAAGTGTACTTTTTTTGATTTATAAACATTCCAGTTGAGGTTTGTTTAACCTGTAATCCTAAAAAGAAAGTAAGTTCTCCCATCATACTCATTTCATACTTGGATTTCATGAGTAATGAAAAATTCTTGCACAACTGCTCATTAGTAGAACCAAATATTATATCATCCACATAAATTTGAACAAGCATAATGTCAGATTTCACTTTCTTTATGAACAGTGTAGTATCCACTTTACCTTTGGAATACCCATTGCTCATAAGGAACTCAGTAAGAGTGTCATACCAGGCTCTAGGGGCTTGTTTGAGACCATAGAGAGCTTTGTCCAACTTATAGACAAAACCTGGATGTTGTTCATTTTCAAAACCTGGAGGCTGCTTGACATAAACTTCTTCTTGCAGCTTCCCATTTAAAAATGCACTCTTCACATCCATTTGAAATACCTTAATGCTCTTATGAGCAGCGTAGGCTAGATACAAACGAATTGCTTCTAGCCTGGCCACAGGAGCAAATGTTTCATCATAATCAATTCCTTCCTCCTGTCTGTAGCCCTGAGCAACTAGTCTTGCCTTATTTCTAATGACATGACCTTGCTCATCCATCTTATTCCTGAAAACCCATTTAGTGCCAATTATAGTTTTACCATTAGGAGCAGGGACCAGCTTCCAGACATTGTTTCTCTCAAACTGATTGAGCTCTTCTTGCATGGCAGTGATCCAATTGGCATCTTTTAGTGCTTCATCAACCTTCTTTGGCTCCATCAGTGAAACAAAACTAGAGAACATACAAAAATTCCCTAAGCTGTCCCACCGCGTTTGTATCCCTTTGTTGATGTCACCAATTATTTGATCATTGGGGTGACACCTGATCCACTTAGGATCATTTTTCAATGATGATTCACCTGAGTTGTTAACATCTTCAGCAGGTCCTGTTGAACAGCTCTCAAGATTTTCAGACACACTGTTGTCTTGAGCCTGTTCACTTGTTGAACATGTCTGACCACTGTTGAACATATCAGCAGTAGAACTAGGAAAATCAGCACTGATAGGTTCAGGACATGCAGTTGTAATTAAGTCAGTACACTTATTCACACAGGGTGTATTGACATAATCATCATCATGTCCATCATGATTAACAGGTTCCACACTGGGTGTAGTGGAAGCTTTTGAGTCCTCTTCATTGTTTGAATGCATCAGATCATCAAAGTTAAGTTCTCCTGAAACTGATTCAGGAACAGCTTTGGTGGAAGCATTCTTGGACTCTTCAAAGGTGACATTGATAGATTCATCTATCACCTTTCTTTTGTTGTTGTATACTCTGTAGGCTTTAGAGATAGTAGAGTAGCCAACAAACACACCTTCATCAGCTTTAGGTTCAAACTTTGTCAGTTGGTCCCTCTGATTCAGAATGAAGCAGGGACACCCAAACACATGGAAGTAACTGACATTTGGTTTCCTTCCTTTGAGCAGCTCATAAGGAGTCTTGTTCAACCTTTTTACCACTAAGGATCTGTTTTGAGTGAAGCAGGCAGTGTTGACAGCTTCAGCCCAGAATGATGAAGGTAAACCTGATGCACACAGCATGGTTCTAGCAGCTTCAATAAGAGTTCTGTTTCTCCTTTCAGCAACTCCATTTTGTTGTGGAGTTCTTACAGCTGAAAAGTTTTGAGTGATTCCTTTCTCTTCACAGAAGTCTTCAAGAGTACTGTTTCTGAATTCAGTACCATGATCACTTCTAAGCTGCTTCACTTGAGCAGAGTTCAGCATCTCCATCTTTTTCACAAATCCAATAATTTCTCTAGCAGCCTCTCCTTTGCTCTTTAGAAAGATCACCCATGTGTACCTGGAGAACTCATCAACCATTACTAGAGTGTATCTTCTTCCTCCTAGACTTGGGACATTTACAGGTCCAAACAAGTCCATGTGGATTAAGAAGAGTGGAGTATCAATAGAGAAGTTATGTTTGGATTTAAAAGATGTTTTCCTCTGCTTGCCTTTTTCACAAGCTGTGCAGAGTTTATCTTTAACAAAGGTTATAGAAGGCAAACCTGTCACCAACTCTTTCTTACAGAGTTTATTGATGTTCTTGAAGTTCAGATGTGACAGCCTTTTGTGCCATAACCAGTTTAAGTCTGCATTTGTTCTTGTGAGAAAGCAGGTTTCAGTTGTGGAATCAACAGATTGCATGTCCACAACATATACACCTTTCTTTCGTTGAGCACATAGCACAACTTTGCCTTGGGGATCCAATATGTAACCCAGGTGCTCATCAAAGTTAACCTTGTAGCCAGCATCACACAGTTGGCTTATGCTAACAGGGTTATGTTTTAGCCCAACCACATAGGCCACTCTTTTGAACACAGCAGCACCAGCTTTAAAGGTTCCATATCCCTCAGTGGATCCCTGTACATTGTCACCAAATGTGACTTTTGGCCCTTTTTCAGGACTGAGATCACTCAGCAATTCTTTACAACCTGTCATGTGCCCTGAGCAGCCACTGTCCAAGTACCAAACCTGGGAAGGTTGTTTTTCCTGCAGAGTGATAAGAGAAATATTAGTTACTTTTAGGGGAACTCATCATAGAGATGAGTTCTCCTACTTCATCAACATTTGTTGATGGATTTATGATATCCACACTAATATTCCCAAATTGAATGGTGTCAGCTTGGATACCATTTTTATTGACTGAGATGTTTCCAACACTGCTTGTAACAGCTGTGAGAGAACTATCAGAGTCAACAGGCCTCATGTCTTCAAGTTCAGGACAGTCTTTGGCCAGATGTGTCTTGTTTCCACATTTATAACATTTTCTCTTTTTAGGGTTTTTGGAAGAAGAACTTTCAGAAACACATTCTGAGTTATTTTTGTTGATTCTTTTAGCAGGTTTAGCAACTTTATTACTATTTGATGAATCAACAGCTTGAGTGGAAAGTTCAAAGGTCACAGCTTTGTTTGTCTCTTCTTTCCTCCTTTTAAGAGGACAAATGTCAAAGACAGGAAGCTTAATTGGCTTTTGAACTTCCACAGGTTTAGGAAACTTATTCCCATGTTTCTCAGGTTGAACAATGGCTTTTCCTTTGTCACTACTGAGACGTGATTTATGCTGCCTATCAACATAATCATTATTTCTGGTTTTGAAAAACTTATTTTCATGTAAAACCATTTTACCACTATGATTAGTAAACTTATTAGGAATCACAGCAGATTTGCTTTCAACATGAGACTTGCCCTTGTTAAAGACAGACTGCTTAACTTTTGAAAACTTGTTTTCAAAATGTTTAGCATCAAAAGGATTATTGTGTCTTTTACCATTAGCTTTGGACACAGAACCTGATTTGTCAGCAGATTTAGTATCCACAGCTGTAGTTTGAACATGTTTTCCTTTCTTTTGCTTGTGTGAATCAGCAGAACACTTAGCAGGCTGGATTGATGAAGAACTTATTTCAATACCAGCTTTTGAGCTAGGTTCACACAAGCTATTAGTGTTTTGAGGCCTGACAAACCTGTTTGTTGAAATTAGTTTACCATTCACTTTTTGAACAAAAGTGTTTGGAAGCTCACCAAGAGTGGATAAGTCTTCTTTCAGATTATTAATTTCAACAATGGAAGCTGCTGTATCAAGATCCCCTCCAAGATAGGCTTGAATTTGAGCAGGGATCTGTTGACTTATACAATGGCTGACTTTTAGTGCAGATTGGCACCAAGAGTCAACTATCTTTTGAAGCTTAGCATGCTTTATATCTGTTTCTCTCTTTTCTTCCAGTAAAATAGAGTTGATGTGTTTTAATTCATCAAGCTCAGTTTCTAACTGATGGAAACTGTCCAATTTGCTGGATTTTGTTTTAAGATCAGTTTTAAGTTTTGAGATTTCAAATAATAAAGCATCATGCTTCTCAACAGCAGCTTTCAAATCAACTAGCATATATTCAAACATCTTAATCTTTTCTTCAGAACTGTAAGCCTAAAATTTTGTACCTTATACATCATTGTAGGATTCCAGTTCTCTAAGCTGCTGAAAGCTTCAGCTTCAGCCATATCCTGTTTGAAACTGCTTGTTGATGGGACATCAGTGTTGGCCATTAGACATTGATTGTCTTCTTCATCAGATGATGAATCAGATTCCTCCCAATCACAAGTCTCTGCCATGAGTCCCTTTTGGCGGTTGGAACCCACTGAGTTTTCCAACTTCCTCAACTTAGCCATGGCCATAAGGTACTTAACCCTATAACCATCATCCTTGTTTGTCTTGTATGGTTTGGATGACTGACCAACAGCTTTTGACACACAGTCAGCAGCTATATGGCCAGTTTTGCCACATTTGAAGCACTCAGCCTTGGATTAATCAAATGCCTTCTTTTTGCCAGCACCTGAACTTCCTTGCAGCATGTTTCTTCCAAACCTTTTCTTGTTGAACCTTTTGACAAGCATAGCTATCATTTGCTCATCATCCTGTTCAGCAAGATCTGCATTATCTTCCTCATCTGACACTTCCTCCTTATCATCATCCTGTTGATCAGGTTGAGTGAACACATCACTCACCTGACTCACAGACTGTCTCACATTAGCCACAAAGGCTGCACCTCTTTTAGACATCTCCAAGGCATTTCTCTTCTGTTGCCTTGACTGTTCATCATTTAGTAAAGATCCATACAAGTTGACAAGATCCATACTTCTGATTGTACCTGAATTTCTTAAAATTGTTGAAAAATAATTCCATTCTTCAGGGAGAATGTCCAAAAATTTGTTCACCAGAGTAAGACTGTCCTTAGTGATCCCAACAGCTTTGAGATCATTCACAAGAGCAGTAAACCTGGTGTAGGTTTCTGTGAGAGTCTCCTTTGGTTTTGCAAAGAAGAGTTCACACTATCTAACAAGATTGTTAATCCTGTTATCCAGTGTGATTGTGGCTCCATCATAGACGGTACACAAAGTATCCCACATCTCCTTGGCAGTCTTCATCTTCTCAACCTGTTTGAACACATCATCAGGCAAGGAGATGACTAGATTGTTTCTGGCTTTTGCATCAAGAGCCACCAATCTTTTGTCTTCATCAGACCATTGAGCTTTTGCTTTCTCAAATGTTCTGATCTCAGGAGCTGCTCCTTCAACAGCAGGAGTTATTGTAGTAACAGAGGTTGGCACATAAGGACCCTCCATTACAATTTCTGGTAGTTGTACATCCAGATTCTCTAAGTAGAGCATCATTCTGCACTTCCAACCAGAAAAGTTCTGATGATTGAACTTTGGAGGTTTGCCCATTGAGCCATTGTCATAGTATGAGGAATTTGCAGCACTGTTGTCCATGGAAACTTTGGAAAATGAGAGATCTAGAATGACACACACTCTAAACTGCTCTGATACCAGTTGTAGGTCCCGAGAGGTTCCCAAAGTATATAGCTTTAAGCTGTAGAGGGAGGGGTGAATACAGCTATTTAAAAACTACACACTATTTTCTCAATGTTTGTATGTATTATTAACAAATTGTTAATTACAAACAAACTTGAATGCGGAAATGTTCAAGCTGAGATGACAGATACAACAGTATATTCACTAGTCTAAGACAGACTCAAACTAGTTAACAATGAATACACTCACTAAGAAGCACTCACTGTGTTTACAAGACTCAGAGGAACAGCTTATGTAGAACAGCTTAGACACGAAGAAACTGTATTACACAATCAGACTTGCATGCATGAAAAACACACTTGCACGTTCACTCTTGGTTTCAGCACTTAGCTTATTTTGGCTTGCTTATACTTTTTGACCTTAGAAGCTTCCTTTTATACTCACTCAGAGGATCTAAGAGAAACTTCTTCATTGGACGGAATGAAAAAGGAGAAGTCTTATTTGAAAAGACAACATAACTTTTCTGCACTTTTCTGAAAAGCCGACTTGTCTTCATATGTGCAGAACTTTTGTCTTTTCACTTTGTCTACTGTTGCATTGCCTTTAACTAAATTAGGAATGTCAACTTTGCGTCTTTCTTCCTTGTAAAGGCCTATTTTGATATAAGAAAAAGGTCTGTCACCCTTTTTCAAATATCCTTTTGTCTTCATGTTGCAGAACAGCGTGGGCAGGTTGAGCAGTTCTGTTTTCCACTTTGTCTTCGACTTTGTAAACTGATCTTGTAGCCAAAAACAATACATGATGACTTGGAAACGTATTCCATAAAGTGTTTAGCCTGTTCACAAAGAACAGGTTCTGTTCACAAAGAACAGAACACTTAAAAAAATGCCCAAGCTGCTCACCAGTGTAGAGCAGCGTAGACAGTTTATGTCCAGCCTGTTCAGCAGACAGAGCAGCATGGACAAACTGTCTTAGTTGCAACACATGCAACATATAGAACAGCTTTAGACTGATATTGCAAATCATTTTCAGGTTTCAATAAGGCATATAACAGGACATAATTTCAACCTTCAAATGCATCAACAGGTTTGATCAGAATTCTCCCCCTCAGATGTAGAACAGGTTTGACTGAGGCCTTTTTGTGCCTAACAGTATCATAGGGAATCCACATGCTGGTGTGAGAACTAGGAGTAGTGTGAATAATAACACAGTGTTGTTATCGATGATCAATGACTCCAAGGCATTTCACACGTGTTTATACTCGTGCTTCATCTCACAAGTAGAGCCAAGAACGTTCAAATGGCACGGAAAGACAATTCTTGGGTTGAAGCTATGCAAGAGGAACTGTCACAGTTCAGAAAGCTTGAAGTGTGGGAGTTAGTGTCGTTGCCTCGAGGAGAAGTTGCTATAGGGACCAAATGGGTCTTTAAGTGCAAATGGGATGATTGGGGCATAGTTACTCGTAACAAGGCAAGAGTCGTGGTAAAAGGGTTCAACCAGGAATATGGAATAGATTATAACGAAGTATTTGCACCAGTGGCGAGGCTTTAGGCGATTCAATTGTTTCTGGATTTCGCGTCCTTCAAAGGGTTTAAAGTATATCAACTCGACGTCAAGAGTGCTTTCTTGTAAGGTAAGGTGAAGGAATTGGTGTATGTCGAGCAACCACCAGGGTTTACTGATCCCAAGTATCCCGACAGAGTATATCGACTTGATAAAGCTCTGTATGGATTGCATCAGGCACCGAGGGCTTGGTATGAGACATTGTCAACTCAACTTTTAGACAATGGGTTTGAGAGAGGGAGAATTGATAGTACACTATTCGTGAAAAGGAAAGGTGTAACATCTTGGAATTCGATTACTGTAATTCAGATTTATTTAGATGGATATTTTATAATTAAGTTGAATTATGAGCAAGGATTATGTATTTGGGAAAATTAAAAAGTTTGTTGTTATTTTAAGAAAATTCAGAACTCTGGATTAATATTATGGAGTATTATAAATTATAAAAGTTAGTATGATAAAACTAAGAATAAATCAGTATTTTATGGGAACAGATAAGTTGAGGAGTGAAATGTGCAAAAATGATGAAAGATGAATAAAAAGGGCAAAAAGGCATTCGTTCCACATTTACTCTCTCTCTCTACTTTATGTCTCTAGAATTCTCTCTAGATTATCTCTCAAACCGACCGGCCGATTATCGAGTTCAATACGTCATCGGAAAGATCTCGAGGAGTACTACAACAATCTACGGTTGCATTCGTGATTTCGTACGAATTGAGGTAAGAATCGACCCTTTTAAGTTTCTACATTTCGGTTTTGAAGACATGAAATTCGAGTTTGTCATTTCTTGCATGAATAAAGCTGATTTTGCTTGAGTTTTAGCTAGAATATGATAGAGTATGCATAATATAATCGAAACTAGGCTTAATACTTAACATATTCGTGATTTTAGACTTAGAAATGTATGTTTTAAGCTGTAAATGATGAACAAATTCGAGAATGCCATGAACAAAGTCGAAATGCATGAACAAACTCGAAATGGAGCTAAAATCGAATAGAGGCTTCGACTTTAACCCAAATTCGAAATGGAATTCGAATTTAACCCCTAAATTCGAAATGGAATTCGAATCGAACCCCCTAAATTCGAATTGGGTTCCAATTTAGTCTCACATATTCGAATTTAATGACTAAAATTGAAACTCACTCTCTAAATTCGAATATATTGAATGAAACACATAGTCAACATACAAAATAACAAAAGTTAATCAAAGGATTGGGTTCGAATCTGAGATGGGTTCAAACTTAGTTGAGGATTGAATTTAACTATGGTCCGAAATGGGATTCGAAAATTATCTTGAATTCGAAATGGGGATCAAATGTTATAAAATTTGGTTTTACAGAATTAAACAAGTTATTGACACAATGTGTTATTACAACTGATTTAACAGGTCCCTTGTGGTGTTGTTTAACCCACAGTGGGGTAATTTGTGATCCGGTTGAAAGCCCGAGGAGAAATAAAATTTGGATAAAGTTAATAACGCACCCACTGTGAGTACCTTTGATTTTAACATTGATGCATCTGCTTTATGTTTGCTTTGCCTGCTGAGGCATGTTGTTTCATATTCGATTTGCACTCTACTAACTTGCGTATATGTATTGATGCACATTCATACTTGTTGCATGTCCGTTCATTTGTTGTGCATCCTTTTGATGGACCTGCGTGGTCGCATCTGAACTCTGATGTTACTGTGCTATATGACCAAGAGTTTGACACCTCTATGGTCAGGATAGACAGTAAGTCATCCCTGATGTAATGTCTGCCTCAGATGGTTGGTTTTTCTTATGCCGAGGGTCAGCTCGAAGGAGCTGCGGCTCGGGTTTGCGTACATTGAGTAGGTGTGGAGTATACGGTATGTGTTACCGCGGTTACTCTGGGTGGCATCATAAAGCTTTGTAGAATGTGTAAAATCTTATGGTATTCACTAAGCAATTCGCTTACCCCCTTTAGTTGTTATATTTTTACAGGAAAAGGGAAATCAGCGGCGGGACCATCTAGCTAGGGCGTTTGTTGAAGTGATTTGAAGTATCTACTGTTTATCTTGGTAACAAAATTATGGAATGTTGTTGAAATAAATTTGGGAATGATTTAATGCTTTTTAGATTGTAGACTTAGAATTGTAACCTATGTAGCACCGTAGGGTGTTGGGCACAAGTTGTATTATTTTATTTCGTATTTTATGCTTCCACACTTGAATTAAGTAATCAGATCATTATGTAACTGCTTGATGGTGATTAATTCCAGGTGATTTGTAATTGGTGCTTAATGTGGCAAGGGTGTCACACGAGATGGTATCGGAGCAGTAGTTTGAGATTCAAGTGTCTGTGAGGTCTTGGTCTCAAACATTAGATGATGATATGTTGTGATATTAAGTAATGATCTGAACTAAGATAGGTTATGATCTAGTAATTATAGGAGATTGACTATCATACGAGACAATTGGGTGGTGTCTATAAATTAATGACATGTTACTAAATAAGTTATGTGTTTCATATTTCAGAACATGTCTGGAGGAGGAATGACATCAGAAGAGACGAGAGAAATGATGCTAGCCATGATGGCTGAGCAAAATCGGATGATACAATACCAGTTTCGGGCTCGAGATGAGGCCCAAGCTAAGAGAAGAGAGGAGAAAAGGAAGAATATGGAAAGAGAGGGAAACAATGACGAGCAAGATGACAACACTGGGTCATCTAACAAGCCCAGAGGTTGTCGGTTTATAGATTTCAAGGGAAATGGAGCAGTTGAATTTACTGGGTTGGGTGATGCTGTTACTGCATTAGAATGGATAACAGCCACAGAACGGACATTCCGAATCAGCGATTGTGCTGAGAAGGATATGGTCCGGTTCGCTACTGCAATGTTCACCAAAGATGCAGTAATGTGGTGGAACTCGATGGTGAATGCCTTAACTTTGGAGAAAGTCTCTGCAATGACATGGGCTGAGTTCACAAAAGTTTTTACTCAGCAATACTTTATGACGTTGCTTCAGGGGACTAAGTCTGTGTCCCAGTATGCGGTAGAGTTCACGAGGCTAACTTTGTTCGCGCCTCATCAGGTGGATACTGAGGAAAGGAAAGTGACTAGGTTTGAGGCTGGTCTTAATTTGGAAATCCGAAGGGTGATGAGCAATGTACGCTACCCCACATTTGCTGGTCTACTAGTAGCCGCCAGAAAGGTGGAACAGATTCTAAGTATGTTTGGATACGTGATGGGGTCCGCTGCTGCTTCAGCTAACCCAACTCAACCTTCACCACCGAAACGTCAATGCGAAGGAGGCTACTCTGGTTCTTCACGATCATCCCAATATTCACCGCAATAGTCTTTCCGTCGACAGTCTATTTCTGCTGGTCGTGCTCGAGCGTACTCTATCAACACTGAGCCACTGTACTATAACAAATGTCATTTAGAACATTTCGGCAAGTGCACCAACGGACGTGCATGTTTTTGTTGTGGAGAGCTGGGTCACTATCAGAATGAGTGCCCAGGGACATTGGATGCTTGCCATAAATGTTGTGTATGGGGGCACTATAGTAGAAACTGCCGAAAGAACGCTCCAGCAGCTGCTGTTCCATCGTCGACTCGATCGTCTGGAGGATCTAGTGGTGGTTCAGTCAACCGCCGGAATCAGCCACAAAGGGCACCAGCTCGTGCCTTTCAAATTACAGCAGAGGAGGCGAGGGAAAACCTGGAAGTGGTTACGGGTATGTTTATCGTAAATTCTATGCCAGCAAGAGTTTTATTTGATTCAGGTGCAAATCGTTCGTTTGTTTCTACTGTTTTTGCACAAAGACTTTCCATGCCTCTGTCTAGATTATCTGCTATACTTGATATTGAAACTGCTAGCAACACTCTAGTCAAGGTAGATCACGTATACCGTAATTGCACATTAGTAATTGAAGATGTAGTCTTCAATTTAGATCTGATTCCGATAGAGTTCAGTGAGTTTGACGTGATAGTCGGGATGGACTGGTTGATTGAGAATGAAGCCCATATATTGTGTAAATATCGAATGATAAAGATAACTACTCCGGAGGGGCGTGAGATCTGTATTTATGGGGATAGGAGAAGTGGGGATCTGTGTTTACTGACCATTGCAAAAGCTCGAAAGCTTGTTGCAAAGGGGTGTGACGCTTACTTAGCATATGCGATTGATGCTAAGGCTGAGAAGAGGACTTTGGCCGATGTGCCTGTTGTTTCACAATTCCCAGATGTGTTTCCGGAAGACTTGTCTGGCGTGCCGCCTGAGACACAAGTGGAGTTTAAAGTTGACTTGATCCCTGGAGCTGCACTGGTAACTCGTTCTCCTTATCGTCTTTCCCCAACCGAGATGAAAGAAATGATGACACAGCTTCAAGAGTTGTTGGACAAGGGCTTCATTCGACCGAGTTCATCACCGTGGGGAGCTCCGGTATTGTTTGTTAAGAAGAAGGATGGCACGATGAGAATGTGCATTGACTACCGGGAGCTGAATAAGCTGACTATTAAGAACAAGTATCCGCTGCCGAGGATAGATGATTTATTCGATCAATTACATGGGGCGAGCGTGTTCTCCAAGATTGATTTAAGGTCGGGGTACCATCAATTGAAGGTACGAGAAGAGGATGTGCCTAAGACTGAAGTTGAGCATGCTGAACACCTAAGGGAACTATTAGAATTGCTGAGAAAAGAAAAGTTGTATGCCAAGTTCTCAAAGTGTGAGTTTTGGCTGCAACAGATTCAGTTTTTGGGACATGTGATTCCGGGGGCTGGGATTTCTGTGGATCTAGCCAAAGTTGAAGCAATAAAGAACTGGGAGCCGCCTCGATCAGCTACCGAAGTTAGAAGTTTTCTTGGGCTGGCAGGGTATTATCGGAGATTTATTAAGGATTTTTCAAAGATTGCAGTTCCCTTGACTGCATTAACAAAGAAGAATATACCTTTTGTTTGGGAAACCGTGCAACAAGAGGCATTTGATGTTCTGAAAAAGGCATTAAGTGAGGCGCCGATACTTGCCTTACCTGAGGGCAACGACGATTTTGTGGTATAAACGGACGCTTCAAAACTGGGATTAGGCGCTGTACTGATGCAACGTGGAAAGGTCATAGCATATACTTCAAGACAATTGAAGCAGCATGAGAAGAATTATTCAACTCATGATCTTGAGTTGACTGCTGTAACTTTTGCTTTAAAGTTATGGAGACATTATCTGTACGGTACTAAGTGTCAACTTTACACGGATCATAAGAGTTTGAAATATATTTTTAGTCAGAAGGAGCTAAATATGAGGCAGAGACGTTCGATGGAATTAATAAAGGATTACGACTGTGAGATCCTTTATCATCCCGGAAAGGCTAATGTAGTAGCCGATGCCTTGAGCCGAAAAGCTTATGCTAAGGATTGTTGCTACATGATGACGTCTACTATGTTAACGTCTACCATTATAAATGATGTTAAGGCTGCTCAGGAGGAAGCCTTGAAGGATGAGAATATTGGTGCTGAGGATATAAGGGCACAGATTAAAAATATGGAAACGAGCGAGTCGGGATTGAAAGGGATATACGGGAGGATATGGGTGCCGAAGTTTGGGAGTATTAGGGAGGTAATCATCGAAGAAGCACACCAGTCTAGGTTTTCTGTACATCCTGGAAGTACAAAGATGTACAACAAACTAAAAGCAGACTTCTGGTGGCCGAGATTGAAAAAGGACATAGGGCAGTATGTGGAAAGATGTCGAACTTGTCTGCTGGTGAAAGCCGAACATCAGCAACCATACGGCAGTCTGCAACCACCTCCCATTCCGGAATCGAAGTGGGAGCACATAACGATGGATTTCGTTACGAAACTGCCGAAAACTAAGTCGGCTCACTTTATACCGATTAGAGAAAATTATTCACTGGAGAAGTTAGCTCAGATTTATATGGACGAGATCGTTTCTAGGCATGGAGTACCTAAGTCCATTGTATCGGATCAGGATAGCCGTTTTACTTCAAACTTTTGGTCGGCTTTACAAGAAGGGTTGGGTACAAGAATAGCAATGAGTACGGCTTACCGTCCGCAAACTGATGGTCAGAGTGAAAGGACCATCCTAAAACTTGAAGATATGATGCGGTCGTGTGTGTTGGACCTCGGTGGTAATTGGGATGACCATTTACCATTGATAGAATTTTCGTATAACAACACTTATCACGCAACAATAAAGAAGGCGCCGTTTGAGGCATTGTATGGGAGAAGGTGTAGGACTCCTAAGTGTTGGAGAGAAACTGGTGAAACACCCATTGCTGGGCCGACACTATTGCAGGAAACAAATGAGAAGATTCAGTTAGTTAGACAGAGCATGAAGGCGGCCCAGGATCGTCAGAAAAGTTACTACGATAGGAGGCACAAACCGATCAACTTTGAAATAAATGATTGGGTATATCTGAAAGTATCACCTATGAGAGGTGTTACTCATTTTGTGAAGAGAGGAAAGTTGGCTCCAAGATTCGTCGGACCATTCAGGATTATCGAAAAAGTTGGAAACTAGTCTTGTCGGTTAGAGTTGCCTGAAGAAATGTCGGACATACACCCGGTGTTCCATGTAGGGAACCTTAGGAAATCCTTTACTACTGAGAATGAGGATTGGGCTGACCACACTGAGCTGCAAGTTGATGAAAGGCTCCGGTATGTTGAAGAGCCGGAATGTGTGTAAGATACTAAGGTAAAGAAATTGAGAAGCAAAGAGATCGAAATGGTGCTTGTACGTTGGAAGCATCATAAGGGAGCCAATCATACATGGGAAACGAAAGCTGAGATGTTAAGGAAATATCCACAGCTGTTTGAAGTCAAATAACTTCGAGGACGAAGTTAGAGCGTGGTGGAGCCCATGTTGTAACATCCTCGAATTCAATTACTGTAATTCAGATTTATTTAGATGGATATTTTATAATTAAGTTGAATTATAAGCAAGGATTATGTATTTGGGATAATTAAAAAGTTTGTTGTTATTTTAAGAAAATTAAGAACTCTAGATTAATATTATGGAGTATTATAAATTATAAAAGTTAGTAATGATAAAACTAAGAATAGATCAGTATTTTATGGGACCGGATAAGTTGAGGAGTGAAATGTGCAAAAATGATGAAAGATGAATAAAAAGGGCAAAAAGCCATTCATTCCACATTTACTCTCTCTCTCTACTTTATCTCTCTAGAATTCTCTCTAGATTATCTCTCAAACCGACCGGCCGATTATCGAGTTCTATACGTCATCGGAAAGATCTCGAGGAGTACTACAACAATCTACGGTTGCATTCATGATTTCGTACGAATTGAGGTAAGAATCGACCTTTTTAAGTTTCTACATTTTGGTTTTGAATACATGAAATTCGAGTTTGTCATTTCTTGCATGAATAAAGCTGATTTTGCTTAAGTTTTAGCTAGAATATGATAGAGTATGCATAATATAATCGAAACTAGGCTTAATACTTAACATATTCGTGATTTTAGACATAGAAATGTATGTTTTAAGCTGTAAATGATGAACAAATTCGAGAATGCCATGAACAAAGTCGAAATGCATGAACAAACTCGAAATGGAGCTAAAATCGAATAGAGGCTTCAACTTTAACCCAAATTCGAAATGGAATTCGAATTTAACCCCTTAATTCGAAATGGAATTCGAATCTAACCACCTAAATTCGAATTGGGTACGAATTTAGTCTCACATATTCGAATTTAATGACTAAAATTGAAACCCACTCTCTAAATTCGAATATATTGAATGAGACACATAGTCAAAACACAAAATAACAAAAGTTAATCAAAGGATTGGGTTCGAATCTGAGATGGGTTCAAACTTAGTTGAGGATTGAATTTAGCTATGGTCCGAAATGGGATTCGAAAATTATCTTGAATTCGAAATGGGGATCAAATGTTGTAAAATTTGGTTTTACAGAATCAAACAAGTTATTGACACAATGTGTTGTTACAACTGATTTAACAGGTCCTTGTGGTGTTGTTTAACCCACAGTGGGGCAATTTGTGATCCGGTTGAAAGCCCGAGGAGAAATAAAATTTTGATAAAGTTAATAACGCACCCACTGTGAGTACCATTGATTTTAACATTGCTGCATCTGCTTTATGTTTGCTTTGCCTGCTGAGGCATGTTGTTTATATTCGATTTGCACTCTACTAACTTGCGTATATGTATTGATGCACATTCATACTTGTTGCATGTCCGTTCATTTGTTGTGCATCCTTTTGATGGACCTGCGTGGTCGCATCTGAACTCTGATGTTACTGTGCCATATGACCAAGAGTCCCTCTATGGTCAGGATAGACAGTAAGTCATCCCCGATGTAATGTCTGCCTTAGATGGTTGGCTTTTCTTATGCCGAGTGTCAGCTCGAAGGAGCTGCGGATCGGGTTTGCGTACTTTGAGTACGTGTGGAGTATACGGTATGTGTTACCGCGGTTACTCTGGGTGGCATCATAAAGATTTGTAGAATGTGTAAAATCTTATGGTATTCACTAAGCAATTCGCTTACCCCCTTTAGTTGTTATATTTTTACAGGAAAAGGGAAATCAGCGGCGGGACCATCTAGCAAGGGCGTTTGTTGAAGTGATTTGAAGTATCTACTGTTTATCTTTGTAACAAAATTATGGAATGTTGTTGAAATAAATTTGGGAATGATGTAATGCTTTTTAGATTGTAGACTTAGAATTGTAACCTATGTAGCACCGTAGGGTGTTGGGCACAGGTTGTATTATTTTATTTCGTATTTTATGCTTCCGCACTTGAATTAAGTTATTAGATCATTGTATAACTGGTTGATGGTGATTAATCCCGGGTGATTTGTAATTGGTGGTTAATGTGGCAAGGGTGTCACAAAAGGTGAAGATTTTATTCTGGTACAAGTATATATGGACGACATCATCTTCGGGTCGTCAAACGAGCAGATGTGCAAGGATTTTGAAAAGGTTATGAAGTCAAAGTCTGAGATGAGTGCTATGGGAGAGCTGAACTTCTTTCTCAGTTTACAAGTTGAACAAAGGAAAGAAGGAATGTTTATTCATCAAACGAAGTATGTCTATGACATTTTGGAGCGCTTCGGGATGGAAAAAACAAAGTTGACCGCGCATTTTAGTACTCCGATTCAAGTGAATCATAATCTTAGACCGGGTACAGATAGTGATACTTGTGTGGATCCGACTTTATATCAGGCCATGATTGGGTCACTTATGTATTTAACTCCTTCTAGACCTGACATAATGTTTGCTGTGTGTATTTGTGCCAGATTTCAAACTAATCCAAAAGATATGCATATGAAAGCTGTGAATCATATTCTAAGATACCTGAAGTTGAAACTGACGCTGGGACTTTGGTATCATTCTAATGAAGATCTGGAATTGGTGGCGTACATGGATTCAGACTATGGAGGATGTAGCTTGAACCGAAAATCAACAACTAGAGGTTGTAGTTCCTTGGAGGGAGACTTGTATCTTGGCAATGCAAGAAACAAACTTGGGTAGCCGTATCAACATTCGAGGCCGAGTATGTAGCTCCGGGTAGTTGCTGTTCACAGGTTCTGTGGATTCAACAACAATTGCGAGATTACGGTTTGACTTATACTCACACTCCCATTGGGATAGACAATACATCAACTATTGCTATAACAAATAATCCAGTTAAACATAGTAAGACTAAGCACATAGACATAAGACATCATTTTATATGTGAGTGTGCTGAAAAGAACTTCATAAAACTGGTAAAAGTTGCAACGAAAGACAATAATGCGGATTTATTAACAAACGCATTTGATAACTCACGCTTTGAATTATTAGTTCAACAAAATGGCATGTGTAATCCAGAGTAACTTGACCTTAGTAGATTTTCTATTAGTAGTAAGTTATTAGTTTAGTTTATCAGTTTATTTACTTAACAGTGAATACAAAAGAAAAAAGAGAGAAAACCATAAAAATTTCATAAAAAGAGAATATTGAAAAAATGAGAGAAGACTTAGAGTCATAGGTTCAAAGTTACGAAAATTAGCACCGTCTTACAAACTCTTAGTGTTAAGCTTTCACACATAATGCACCAAAAAATCTAAGTGATATACACATTCCTGTCTGATGTGTTGGTAGGCATAATACATGAAGGAACTCCAAAAAGCTAATGAAATAATTAAGAAAATGTCATATGTGTAACTAACTTAGATATACGACCAAAAGGTCTTAATTTTTATGTTAGAGACATACACACAATGATTATGAATGAGGTATGCAAATTTATCTAGGGGATGTATAGCTTCAACAAAATACATCTTAAACAAAGAAAGAAAAGGTTTTGAAAAGTAACGGAAGTCAAAACAAGTCGCTTTGTTGTACGTGAGTACAGATCTGTCACCGCTGTTTTGACTTAAACTAGCAAGATATGTCGCTTTGTTGTACCTGAGTACAGACCTGTCACCACTATCTTGCTAACATAAGAGGAACTCTAAGACAAACTAAGACACTCTGTTGTATGTAAATACAGAACTGTGTCCGCCGTTTATCTTTTAGAGATAATTTGCAAATACCAAAAAGTCATAATCATTGTGTGTCTGCCTTGATCATAGAAATATGTCTAAGTATGGGACACGTAAGGTATTTTTTTGATAAATAAAAAGGCCAAAGGATCCAAATTGTTGAATGTTTAAAAGGAAAAACATACCAACAATCATCTTGAAGTGTATGTCACGAAAAACAATCAAAGGAATAAAAATTCGTAAGTGCGATGGTGAAATACTGAAAGTGCGTTTGACACCGCTATCCGATTAAACCTTCTTGGACTATCTCTCAAAATATATAGTTTTTATGTTTACTTTAATTTTTATTTTATTTTATTTTATTGTATTTTGTTTTGTTTTATTTTATTTTATTTTATTTTAGCTTAGATTATCTTAATTTTAATATTTAGAAACAAGGTCAAAGTTACTAGGATGCATTTTTAGTAGAAGAAACAAAAGTCAGTGATAATCTATTGCTTAGGGTGAATGTCTCTCAAAGTTGAAAAATTATGTCAAGTGAAAAAGTTGAAAAAGTTGGATTTTATTCAATAATCTTCAAAAATTTCAATTAAGTTCGAACATCAGCTAAATTCGAACTTAATATAAGTTCAAAGTAGTTTGGGTGTAAATAGGTCAACAGTGTTCATTTAATGCACCTACATTCGAACTTCTTCTTCTCGAACTTCAATCAGGGCGATTAAGAACTTATTAGACCGATCTCGAACTCAGTCATCGATCTCGATTTGTCGCTCCAGAGGGAGATTAATGGATTATTGATGCTCCTCAGCAATAACCTCCATAGCAACAAGCACCGGCAAGGCAAGCACCGGTTGCTCGAGAATCCCTGCTCAAAGTTCAGCGACAGATGAGGCTTCCACATCGGGAGCTCATGTTGACCCAAGAATGCAAACGTTGGAAGAAATCTTTGAGCAAGGCGCAGTAGCTCAGGAAGATATCTCTGAGCAGCTAGTTAATGAAATTTTGGAGCCGCCTACTGACATGGATGACATTTTCAGGCAAATTGATGATTATCAGCCTCCGGTAGCTGCAACAGAAGGAACAGAGTGTCAATAAGCGATAGAAGGTCTAGTAGAGACAGCTTCCGAATCAGATTCGGACTCTAGTTCAAAAGAATAGGTAAGGGAAGCCGATAATCCAACCACCACTTTTGCAAGACATGGGTCTAGGCTTGTGGTGAGCAGACGTAAATTAACACGTCCTGCTCTCAGAGATGAAGACGAAGGAGATGCAGATTTTATTTTGGAAGAGGAACTGTTGATTACAACTCAACAAAGAGCTAAGCGTCAAAGAATAATCCAAGAAGCTCCCTCTACCTCAACTGTCGTTCCATCTGCCACACCCACCGATCCATTCACATCAACCACCACTACATCACCATCCGTTCCATATTCTGCCAATCAAAGATTCTCAGAATTGAAAGGCAAGGTAAATTTCCAGACAGTCCAAATCTTTCAGCTTTCGCAACCTGTGAATGAGCTGCAGCAACACAACTCGAGGTTGGAGCAGCTAAACAATCAGCTACAACAACAAGTGACTGCCCAAAAAGACACCATGATTTCCCAACAATATCAAATTCTCTCTTCAGACCCTAGTAGAGCAAGTATTGAAAGATCTTCAAGCTCAGGGGGAGAGTAGTTGTCGGGGCGATGAATTGAGGGGAGTACGTAGAGATGGAGATGACGAAGAAGGTGACCCAGATACTCAAAAGAGAACCAGTGAGCTAGCAGATCTTCCACATGAGACTGCTCAGCAAGCTAAACTTCAGGGGGAGCCTGGATCATCTAGATCAGGAGGAGATAAAGAAAAAGGTAAGACTCGCGAAACGTCAGAGCTCGTTGAGCTAGAAATGATTGGAGCCTTAGCTAGAATAGATGACGACGAGGATGTGAATTTTGAATTTGAAGAAGATCTGGAAGATCTTGAAGAAGGAGAGTTTGTGCCAGAAAATGTTCCAGATTGGAAATCAGACGATGAAGTCCTAGTTAATGAAGAGGATGAAGCTGATGAGATTGTTATCCAAAAACAACCTATCACAGAGGCGTATACGACTGCAGTATAGAATGTGATTGACATCCAGGTGTTCAAAGTTGCCATGAATGTTGAACCAGAATCTGAAATGTCTGATAGGGAACTCACAGCTGAAGAAAAGAAAAGGTTGTGGTTCAGGACAGAGAATAAGGGTGTGTCATTAAAAGAGAAAATGAAAGTATCTAAGTCTGGAAAGCTGTGTGGGAGCATACTTAGCTGGTTCTTTGATCGAGAACTGCAACTTTTTATTATTAAGAGAAAGGATGACCTACAATATCCGAGGAGAAGATTGAAGGACTTCAATTCCTTACCTAAAGTTGAGATAAAGGCCTTAGCATGGAAAGAGCTCGTTAACATTGGAGGTGATCCCTACGCTGAAGTGATTACAAAGATTATCAGAAGGGAAGGGAGGTCTAGGAAGTTTGAAAGGCTAAATCCAAGAATGGGCAAGAGAGTAATGGACCATACAAGAATCGATCCTCTAACCGGCAAGCCGTGGATGAAGACGTATTACAAGCCAGTTTGATGCTTAAAGAAAGTGTCTCTAAAGCCAATGCCTCAAGATGTCTTAGGAAAACTCAACTGGTGGTATGTTGACATTAAGACATGTGAAGCAGTGATGGAAGATAAGGATGAGAAAGTGATTTTGAAGGTGTACGATCCCTTGCACCTGGTCAACTTGTCAAAGAATGATCTGCTCAAGTTTCATAATCAATAAATCTCGTTTGATGAACGTATGAAGTATGAAGGCAGAAAATATTAAAATGTTGTAAAGGTGTGTGTAGAGCAGGGATTGTTTGAAGGTAAAATTTTTATCTGGTTACTTCTGTAGGTTAATGATTATCTAACTAGAAGCTATCGTGAATGGGGAGTCTGTTGGTACACTCTGTGTGACGATAACAGTCTAGGTATGTAATAGATAGTCATTTGTAATAGTTGGAGGCTTTATTAATACAAGTTATATATGTTTGATAATGATTATGTATGATGTTTACTTTCATGATTAGTTCTAGAATAAGTTCAAAGATAAGTCTAGAATAAGTACAAAGATAAGTTCTAGAATAAGTTCAAGGGCTAGGATTTGAACTTATCCATACCCAGATGAACTTAGTAAAGCTAAGTTCGTAGGATATTGGACAAGTTTCTTGGCTTGGGCCTAAACGAACTCGATCTGTGAAGTTTGAACCTAATCACTATAATTATGTGTTAATCCGTTTTATTTTAAGACTTTTGGAGAAATTCGTATTCAGAGCTTGTTTTCGTGCACGTATGAGCTAGAGTGATTTCATAGAGTCTTTCGGAGAAATACACCGTGTCGGGTCGTTCGTCGTATCAGCTATCATTGTGTTAGTCTCTGATTTCTGTGTGTGATCGATCCGTTAAGCCACTAACGAGGATTCTGCACTCGTTGGACGGCGTCGCGTCACGATCAGATCCGTGACAGGGGTGACCTTACAAATCAAGAATTAAATGAGTTCAGGAATAATGGAGATTAAAGTCCATGACTAAATAAATCTAGTTATGCAAATAAGTCTCCAAGTTTGATATGCCTCGTGACTCCAAAAAGCTTGTAAAATCTTGAACATTAGCCATTGATGCGTAAAGAGTAGCCCTTATGATCCTGAGAAAAACATGCTAAATACGTCTACATAAAGTTGGTGAGCTCCTAGGTTTACTCGACAAGTTAGACATTCTATGGAAAACACAAGATTTCAGTGAGTTGTAAAACAAAAACGAATCATATAGTTTAAGTATTACCATAAGCCTCATGATCATGAAACTTAACTTTTGAGTGCCCTATGTGGTATTCAACACCATAATACCAAGAATTGTCAAATAATTATGCATCCGTTTACAATTTGTGCGACCAACCCGGATGGGGGCGTCAACCCAAATAGATCTATCCACAATATTCATGTTTACGTAGTATTTAACGGTTCATGATTGAGGGCGGTGGTGAAGTAACAATCTTATGTTATACGAAAAAATGATTCAAGTACTTGTGTCCATATAAAATAAAAAGTTGAAGATGTATTCTCACCCCAAAATAATACAAACAATTAAAAATGGGGCTATGAAAGTAGATAATTATATCATTGTTAACATCACGCCAGCGATGAAACTAGGTCACATAGATTATGTTAGCCCTAAAATAGTGTATAATTAAATATAATAATAGTCTAGGATTAATTTATAAATAGGAATACTTTACTTTGGGGGGAATCATAACTTCCTAGACTTTGAGGGGAGTATTTTGACGAACCCCCAAAGTAAGGTTAGGTATTTATAGACTTGTTCTCCAAGGGTTTTGAAAAAGTCAAAAAGAGAGCCTCCACCTAAGTGTGTGTTTTTGAGAGTGTATGTTGATAGAGGTTGAGAGCAAAATTTTTCTCTTTATAATCTTCATATTCTTAATACAAATCATTTGATTATTGTGTTTGAGTGAAAAATATAATGGGAATTAATGTTGTCAATTGGTATCAGAGCAAGAAGATTGGATTTCAACTTGGAAAACTCGTGTTCGTCACAAAAAACGTCCATATTCATCGATATTCATGAAGTTTTTTTTCTATATCCAAAAATAAATTGTTCTTTCCATTTTATTTTGATAGATCTGTGATCGTTTGATGATTATTAGTTAATTCCTATCATTATTTGCTAGTTTTTAACGTGATTTGAGGGTTAATTTTTGGATCTAAGAGATAATTTTTTCTTTTCACGTTTTTTCAAACTTTCTTGGTGATGTTCGAAATTAATCATGGATTTGTAGAAATTAATCATAGATTTGTAGAAATTTGAGGGTTAATTTCAGACCATCCATCCTAATTTCGGTCCATCTTCCGAATTTCGGTCCATCAACCCGAATTTCTATCCATCGATCCGAATTTCGGTCCGAAGTGATCATAATGTTGACTTTCAGTGCTTCTAGAGGCCATAACTTTTGACTGGAATATCGTTAGAGGGACTAACATACTCCAAAACGAAGCTTGAAAGAAGATCTTCGATGTCAATTTTCGAGGCCCAACTTCACTGTAGAAAAAAGTTACAGCCATTTTTCTCTAGAGAAGCTGAAAAATCAACGTCCAAAACCCATTTCTGATCCACGTTTCTCTAAGTTACCAACCTCGAATACATCTGCTGAGCTTCAGATTTGGATATCTATCATCAGACAATCTTCTGATCTTTCAACCTCGGACTGATTTGAAAGTTTTGATCCATCGCCCATCAAATTTCATATCAGGAATTTAGGATTCATCAGCAACCGAACGTGTGAATTTTCTAAGTTTTTCCAGTTTCCAATCTAGAAGATCCACCTTTTGCACTCCATAATCATGACTCAAGGATTTTCCGCACATGAGAAAACTATCGAGAAGGAGAAAGTTGATATATCTCCAGTCTATCTCATGAACCATTCCAAACTGGTACAAAGTTCTTCATCTTTGTCTGGTTTATCTGATACACAATCCTTATATGATTTTAAATCTAGTGATGAATTTGATGAACTGCATGCTCAAACTACATGAATTAAAGAATGAATTGATTGCTAAAAAAGAACAATCCACTGTGTATAAAAAGAATTGGCTAAATGAGCATGAGTTATGTGACACCCTTGCCACGATAACCACCATTTACATAACACCCAGGATTATTCACCAACAAACAGTAACATAATGATCTGATAGCTTAATTAAAGTGCGGAAGCAAAATACATAAATAAAATAATACAAATTATGTGTCCAACACCCTACGGTGCTATATAGGTTACACGTCTAAGTCTACAAACTCAAACTGTATTACATCATCCCCAAATTTTTTACAACATTGATTCCATAAACCAAATACCAAGTTAAATAGAAGAAATCTCCAAATACTTCAACAAACGTCCTAGCTAGATGGTCCCGCAGCGGATTTCCCTTTTCCTGTAAAAAGTCAACAACTGGAGGGGTAAGCTAAAGCTTAGTGAATACCATATGATTTTACACATTCTACAAATCATTATGATGCCACCTAGAGTAACCGCGGTAACACATACCGTATACTCCACACGTACTCCAAGTACGCAAACCTGAGCTGCAGCTCCTTCGAGCTGACACTCGGCATAAGAAAAACCAACCATCTGAGGCAGACATTACATCGGGGATGACTTACTGTCTATCCTGACCACAGAGGTGTCAAACTCTTGGTCATATAGCACAGTAACATCAGAGTACAGATGCGACCACGCAGGTCCATCGAAAGGATGCACAACAAATGAACGGACATGCAACAAGTATGAATGTGCATCAACATATATGCATGTTAGTAGAGTGCCAAACGAATATGAAACAACATGCCTCAGCAGGCAATGCAAACATAATGTAGATGCAGCAATGTTAAAATCAAAGGTACTCACAGTGGGTGCGTTATTAAACTTCAGTTAATTTTATTTCTCCTCGGGATTTCAACCGGATCCACAAAGTACCCCACTGTGGGTTAAACAACACCACAAGGGACCTGTTAAATCAGTTGTAACAACACATTGTGTCAATAACTTGTTTAATTTCATAAAACTTAATTTTATAATTCTTGCAAAATTTGGTCCTCATTTCGGATCTATGTCCGAATTCGGACCCCACCCGAATTCGGACTCCCAATTCGGATCCCCCATAAATTCCAATTCGGTCCCCAGCAAGTTCGAATCCCAGTTCATTTCGGACCCAAGCTAATTTCGGACCCCATTACAAGTTCGGGCCCATCCGAATTCGGACCCCCATCCAAATTCCAACACTTAGAAATATTTTGATATATTAATTTTCCAGAAATCCGGGCCTCATCCGAATTCGGATCCCACCCCATTCGAACTTTGTGCAGTTTTGAACATTTTCCAGATTTTAATTCCATCATTTTTGGTACTTTTTCAATACATGAAATAAGTTATAACAACTAAAATACACTTAATTTCAACCACTTTAACACTAAGATTAACCTCTTTCATGCACCAAATCACACCCTTTTTAACCATTTTTCATCATTTTCGAACACACATACTAAAAACATACACTAATTTCTAAAAATCATACTTTCAACTTGAATCAGATGCTGAAATTTTGTACATAGCATCATATATACTAGATTTGAACTAATCCACAACAATAACCAACATGCATGAACATTTGCCACTCAAATTCTATGATTCGGATTTTATCAAAACCGAACCAAAAATGCTCAATAATCCAAAATTTAAAGGATTCTTACCTCAAATCTTTGATTGCAGTGATAATAAATCCTTCTTTGTAACTTGATTCCAAATTTTCAGCTTCAAATTCCAAGTTTTTATAATCTTGAATTTTTAGAGAGAGAGAGAGCCGAGAGATGAGAGAGAGAGAGAGTTCTTGGTGAAAATGAGAGAAATAAAAGATTTTCCCCCTTTTATTCCATACTTTCAGCTTTTGGCACATTTCACCCCTCTACTTATTCGGTTCCATTAAATACTGATTTTATAAAATAAAAGAATTCTATCTTTTATTTATAATCCTTAATAATTTAATAATTTTGCCCACTTAAATAAATTGAAATTCCTCAATTTCTAATTAATGCAACAACTTTATAATTAATCCAAATTTCGTACCAACTTTCATGATTCAACTTAAATTACAAATTTAAACTTAATAAACTTCAAATATAATAATTTAAATCCGAGGATGTTACAGCATGGGCTCACCACGCTCAAACTTCGTCCTCGAAGTTACTCGGATTGGAACAACTTCGGATACTTATTCATCATTTCCGACTTAGTCTCCCAGGTATGATTCGCTCCCTTATGATGCTTCCAACGTACAAGCACCATTTCAATTTCTTTGCTTCTCAATTTCTTTACTTTAGTATCTAACACACACTCCGGCTCTTCAACATACCGGAGCCTTTCATCAATCTTCAGCTCAGTGCGGTCAGCCCAATCTTCGTTTTCGGTTGTGAACGACTTTCTAAGGTTCCCCACATGGAACACCGGGTGTATGCCCGACATTTCTTCCGGCAACTCCAACCGATACGACTGATTTCCTACTTTCTCTGTAATTTTGAATGGTCCGACGAATCTCGGAGCCAACTTTCCTCTTTTTACAAAACGTGTAACACCTCTCATAGGTGACACCTTCAGATATACCCAATCATTCACATCAAAACTGATTGGTTTGTGCCTCCTGTCGTAATAACTTTTCTGACGATCCTGGGCCGCTTTCATATTTTGTCTAACCAGTTGTATTTTCTCATTCGTTTCTTGCTACAATGCCGGCCCAGCAATCGGCGTTTCTCCGGTTTCCCTCCAACACGTAGGAGTCCTACATCTCCTCCCATATAGAGCCTCAAACGGCGCCTTCTTGATCGTTGCATGATAGCTGTTGTTGTACGAGAATTCTATCAGCGGCAAATGATCATCCCAATTGCCACCGAAATCCAATACACACGACCGCATCATATCTTCAAGCGTTAAGATGGTCCGCTCGCTCTGACCATCAGTTTGCGGACGGTAAGCTGTACTCATTGATATCCTCGTACCCAACCCTTCTTGTAAAGCCGACCAAAAGTTGGAAGTAAATCGGCTGTCCCGGTCCGATACAATGGACTTCGGTACTCCATGTCTAGCAACAATCTCGTCCATGTAAATGTGAGCTAACTTCTCTAATGAATAGCTTTCCCGAATCGGTATAAAGTGTGCGGACTTAGTTAAACCGATCAACTATCACCCAAATTGCATCGTGTTGACGCCTAGTTTTCGGCAACTTTGTGACAAAGTCCATAGTGATATGCTCCCACTTCCATTCCGGAATGGGAAGCGGTTGCAAACTACCGTAAGGTTGTTGGTGTTCGGCTTTCACTAACCGACAAGTTCTGCATCTCTCCACGTACTGACCTATGTCTTTCTTTAATCCCGGCCACCAAAAGTCTGCTTTCAGCTCGTTGTACATTTTCGTGCTCCCGGGATGTACAGAAAACTTTGATTGATGTGCTTCTTCGATAATCACTTTTCGCATCCCACCAAACTTCGGCACCCAGATCCTCCCATATATACCTTTCAAACCCGATTCACTTGTTTCCATATTCTTCATTTGCACCCTTATATCTTCATTACCAACGTTTTCATCTTTCAAGGCTTCCTCTTGAGCGGCCTTGACATCATCAATAATAGTGGAGGTCAACGTAGTAGACGTCAACATGCAGCAGCTATCCTTAGCATATGCTTTGCGACTCAAAGCATCGGCTACCACGTTAGCCTTTCCAGGATGGTAAAGGATTTCACAGTCATAATCCTTTATTAGTTCCATCGAACGTCTCTGTCTCATGTTAAGTTCTTTCTGGCTGAAAATGTACTTCAGGCTCTTGTGATCTGTGTATAACTGACACTTTGTACCGTACAGATAGTGTCTCCATAACTTTAGAGCAAAAGTGGCAGCTGTCAACTCAAGATCATGAGTTGAGTAGTTCTTTTCATGCTGCTTAAGTTGTCTCGAGGCATACGCTATTACTTTCCCGCGCTGCATCAATACCGCACCAAGTCCCAACCTCGAAGCATCCGTGTGTACAACAAAGTCCTCATTACCCTCTGGTAGGGCAAGTATCGGTGCTTCACTAAGCGTTTTCTTCAAAACATCGAACGCCTCTTCCTGCACGGTTTCCCAAATAAATTGTGCATTCTTCTTCGTTAATGCAGTCAAAGGAACTGCAATCTTAGAAAAATCTTTCGTAAACCTCCGATAGTAGCCCGCCAACCCAAGAAAACTCCTAACTTCTGTAGCTGAACGAGGCGGCTCCCAGTTCCTTACCGCTTCTACCTTAGCCGGATCTACAGAAATTCCGGCCCCAGAAATGACATGTCCCAAAAACTGAATCTGTTGCAGCCAGAACTCACACTTTGAGAACTTGGCAGACAACTTCTCTTTTCTAAGAAATTCTAATAGTTCCCTTAGATGTTCAGCATGCTCAACTTCAGTCTTAGAATACACCAATATGTCATCAATAAACACAATTACCGATTTATCCAACATCGGTCTACATACTCTATTCATTAGATCCATAAACACTGTCGGGGCGTTGGTTAGCCCAAAAGGCATTACCAGAAACTCATAATGCCCATACCTTGTTCTGAATGCTGTCTTAGGCACATCCGCCTCTCGAACTTTCAGCTGATGATATCCTGACCTCAAGTCAATCTTAGAGAACACACTAGCCCCATGTAACTGATCGAATAAATCGTCTATCCTCGGCAACGGATACTTGTTCTTAATAGTCAACTTATTCAATTCCCGGTAATCAATGCACATTCGCATTGTGCCATCTTTCTTTTTCACAAACAAAACAGGGGCTCCCCACGGCGATGAACTCGGTTGAATGAAGCCCTTGTCCATCAACTCCTGGAGTTGTGTCATCATCTCGTTCATCTCAGTTGGGGCAAGGCGATAAGGAGAACGAGCTACCGGTGCAGCTCCAGGGATCAGATCAATTCTAAATTCCACTTGTCTCTCAGGCGGCACACCAGACAAGTCTTCCGGAAACACATCCGGGAATTGTGATACAACAGGCACATCGGCCAACGTCTTCTTCTCAGCCTTAGCATCAATAGCATATGCTAAGTAGGCGTCACATCCCTTTGAAACAAGCTTTCGAGCTTTTGCAATAGTCAACAAACACAGATCCCCACTTTTCCTATCCCCGTAAATACAGATCTCACGCACCTCCGGAGTAGTTATCTTTATCATCCACTTCTTACGTACTATGTGGGCTTCGTTCTCTATCAACCAATCCATCCCGATAATTACATCAAATTCACTAAACTCGATCGGAATCAAGTCCAAATTGAAGACTACATCTTCAATCACTAAGGTGCAGTTACGGTATACATGATCTAATTTGACTAGAGTATTACTAGCAGTTTCAATATCTAGTACAGCAGATAGCTTAGACAAAGGCATGGCAAGTTGTTATGCAAACATAGTAAATACAAACGAGCGGTTGGCACCCGAATCGAAAAGAACTCGTGCAGGCATGGAATTAACAATAAACATACCAGTAACCACCTCGGGGTTTTCCCTAGACTCCTCCGCAGTAATCTGAAATGCACGAGCCGGTGCCCTTTGTGGCTGGTTCCGGCGGTTGACTGAACCACCACTAGATCCTCCAGATGATCGTGTTGTCGATGGAGCAGCAGCTGCTGGAGCATTCTTTCGACAATTCCGACTGTAGTGCCCCCATACCCCACACTTATGGCAAGCATCCGATTTCCGTGGGCATTCATTCTGAAAGTGGCCCAACTCTCCGCAGCAAAAACACGCACGCCCATTTGTGCACTTGCCAAAGTGTTCCAGATGGCACTTATTACAATACTGCGGCTCGGTGTTGATAGAGTAAGCACGTGCACGACCAGAAGAACCAGACTGTCGGCGGAAGGACTGTTACGGCGAATACTGCGATGATCGCGAAGAACTAGAGTAGCCTCCTTCGCGCTGACGTTTCGGTGGTGAGGGTTGAGTTGGGTTAGCTGAAGCAGCAGCGGACTCCATCACATATCCATACACACTTAGAATCTGTTCCACATTTCTGGCGGCTTCCAATAGACCAGCAAATATGGGGTAGCGTACATTGCTCATCACCCTTCGAATTTCCAAATCAAGACCAGCCTCAAACCTGGTCACTTTCCTTTCCTCGGTATCCACTTGATGAGGCGCGAACAAACTTAGCCTCGTGAACTCTACAGCATACTGGGACACAGACTTAGTCCCCTGTATCAACGTCATGAACTTAGCCTCCAATCTTCGGCGCTTATCGGCCGGACAATATTGCTGAGTGAATAAGTCCGTAAACTCAGCCCAAGTCATCACAGAAACCTTCTCCAATGTCAAAGCATTCACCATTGCGTTCCACCACATAATTGCATCATTGGTGAAAATAGCGGTAGCATACCGAACCATGTCCTTCTCAGCACAGTCGCTGATTCGGAATGTTCGTTCGGTTGCTGTTATCCATTCGAGTGCGGCAACAGCGTCTCCCAGTCCATTGGACTCGACTGCTCCATTTCCCTTGAAGTCCTTAAACCGACAACCTCTGGGCTTATTAGATGACCCTGTGTTGTCATCTTGCTCGTCATTGTTGCCCTCTCTTTCCTTATTCTTACTCTTATCTTCTCTTCGCTTAGCTACGGCCTCATCTCGAGCCCCAAACTGATCTTGTATCATCCGATTTTGGTCAGCCATCATGGCTAGCATCATTTCTCTCGTCTCTTCAGGTGTCATTCCTCCTCCAGACATGTTCAGAAATATGAAACATATAACTTATTTAGTAACATGTCATTTATTTATAGACACCACCCAATTGTCCCGTATGATAGTCAATTTCCTATTATTACTAGATCATAACCTATCTTAGTTCACATCATTACTTAAACCACTACATATCATCACTTAATGTTTGAGACCAAGACCTCACGGACACTTGAATCTCAAACTACTGCTCTGATACCATAAGCTGTGACACCCTTGCCACGATAACCACCATTTACATAACAACTAGGATTATTCACCAACAAACAGTAACATAATGATCTGATAGCTTAATTAAAGTGCGGAAGCAAAATACATAAATAAAATAATACAAATTATGTGTCCAACACCCTACGGTGCTATATAGGTTACACGTCTAAGTCTACAAATTCAAACTGTATTACATCATCCCTAAATTTATTACAACATTGATTCCATAAACCAAATACCAAGTTAAATAGAAGAAATCTCCAAATACTTCAACAAACGTCCTAGCTATATGGTCCCGCAGCGGATTTCCCTTTTCCTGTAAATAGTCAACAACTGGAGGGGTAAGCTAAAGCTTAGTGAATACCATATGATTTTACACATTCTACAAATCATTATGATGCCACCCAGAGTAACCGCGGTAACACATACCGTATACTCCACACGTACTCCAAGTACGCAAACCCGAGCCGCAGCTCCTTCGAGCTGACACTCGGCATAAGAAAAACCAACCATCTGAGGCAGACATTACATCGGGGATGACTTACTGTCTATCCTGACCACAGAGGTGTCAAACTCTTGGTCATATAGCACAGTAACATCAGAGTACAGATGCGACCACGCAGGTCCATCAAAAGGATGCACAACAAATGAACGGACACGCAACAAGTATGAATGTGCATCAACATATACGCATGTTAGTAGAGTGCCAAACGAATATTAAACAACATGCCTCAGCAGGCAATGCAAACATAATGCAGATGTAGCAATGTTAAAATCAAAGGTACTCACAGTGGGTGCGTTATTAAACTTCAGTTAATTTTATTTCTCCTCGGGATTTCAACCGGATCCACAAAGTACCCCACTGTGGGTTAAACAACACCACAAGGGACCTGTTAAATCAGTTGTAACAACACATTGTGTCAATAACTTATTTAATTTCATAAAACTTAATTTTATAATTCTTGCAAAATTTGGTCCTCATTTCGGATCTATGTCCGAATTCGGACCCCACCCGAATTCCGACCCCCAATTCGGATCCCCCATAAATTCCAATTCGGTCCCCAGCAAGTTCGAATCCCAGTTCACTTCGGACCCAATCTAATTTCGGACCCCATTACAAGTTCGGGCCCATCCGAATTCGGTCCCCAACCGAATTCGGACCCCCATCCAAATTCCAACACTTAGAAATATTTTGATATATTAATTTTCCAGAAATCCGGGCCTCATCCGAATTCGGACCAGATCCGAGTTCATCTCGGATCCGAATTCGGATCCCACCCCATTCGAACTTTGTGCAGTTTTTAACATTTTCGAGATTTTAATTCCATCATTTTTGGTACTTTTTCAATATATACCAACTAAAATACACTTAATTTCAACCACTTTAACACTAACATTAACCTCTTTCATGCACCAAATCACACCCTTTTTAACCATTTTTCATCATTTTCGAACACACACACTAAAACACACACTAATTTCTAAAAATCATACTTTCAATTTGAATCAGATGCTAAAATTTTGTACATAGCATCATATATACTAGATTTGAACTAATCCACAACAATAACCAACATGCATGAACATTGCTACTCAAATCCTATGATTCGGATTTTATCAAAACCGAACCAAAAATGCTCAATAATCCAAAATTTAAAGGATTCTTACCTCAAATCTTTGATTGCAGTGATAATAAATCCTTCCTTGTAACTTGATTCCAAATTTTCAGCTTCAAATTCCAACTTTTTATAATCTTGAATTTTTAGAGAGAGAGAGAGCCGAGAGATGAGAGAGAGAGAGAGAGTTCTTGGTGAAAATGAGAGAAATAAAAGATTTTCCCCCTTTTATTCCATACTTTCAGCTTTTGGCACATTTCACCCCTCTACTTATTCGGTTCCATTAAATACTGATTTTATAAAATAAAAGAATTCTATCTTTTATTTATAATCCTTAATAATTTAATAATTATGCCCACTTAAATAAATTGAAATTCCTCAATTTCTAATTAATGCAACAACTTTATAATTAATCCAAATTTCGTACCAACTTTCATGATTCAACTTAAATTACAAATTTAAACTTAATAAACTTCAAATATAATAATTTAAATCCGAGGATGTTACAAGTTATTAAAGAAACATTTAATTGAAAAGGTAGACGCTGAGGATAGGAACATTTACCTTAAGAGTTGTATTGATACAATCTCTGAGGAAAAGTGTTCCTTGAAGTCTGAAATGTCTATTCTTTCAAAACGCTTAGAGTCCGTAAGCATGGAAAACTTAGAAAATCTGGGTAAATACAAAATGATTGAAGAAGAGAGAATAGGTTTGTACTCATGGATAAAAACCCTAGATGATGAAATTCTAAAACGCGGTCAAACTGAACAAAATATTCATCTAAATCAACCCAAAGAGACTAGGTTTTATCATTCCAAACAAGGAATTGGTTTTAAAAATCCTAAGTATTTGGAAAAGGTTCAATCAGTTTTACTTATTTCTTATGATTTAAGGTATATGGGTGTTGGGTTTAAGTCTTTCTTTTTCGAATCATCGGAAGAAGTCTTAACCCAAGAGGATGAAAAAGATGTGAAAATAAAGAAAAGGAAATTTCTTTTCGATATGATGAATTAAATGAGAATCATCCTTATAGAGTACCAACTCTAGAAGAGGACTTTTTGTCTCGCTATCATCAGCCGGAATGAACACCGAACCTGTCAAACCAATCCCTCATCCTTATGTTCCTAAAGGAAAGATCGAAAGAAATCTCTTGGTTATCAAGAAACTCTTCTCAAGATTGAGGAAAAAATGGTAAGACGATGTTTAGTTAGAAATGTAGAAATAACCATCTACAAAGAAAAGCTTCACACGGTTTCAGAAAGATTAAATTCCCACTTAAAAGATTCAACAGTTTATTTCCTGCTACTGCCGCTGTCTCACCATTGCTGAAAGGGTTTCGACGGATGTGGATATTTCCTGATCAGGTTTATCTCCTTCTGCATCTAATTTATTTATTTGCTCATTTCCTTATGCATATATATCATTGTCTGTAGCTTCTTTGGCTCCTAGCAATCTGCCTAATCATTTGAACATGAATTTAGGTGTTAATATACTGTTGCTTTTAACAGTCCTTATGGATGAGTGGGAGAAGGGAATTTTTAAATCAAACTAGTTTCGCAAAAAAAAAATTTTGATAACTTTGATTCCCAGTATATTTTGCACTCAAACACAATAATCAAAGGATTTGAATTACGAAATATGAAGATTACAAAGAGAGAATGTAAGGTCTACACACTACAGATCTATCTAGACGCGGAACCGTCAACGAGTGCGGAATCCTCGTTAACGGGTAGACGGAAACAACTCTCACCAGAAACACGGAGACTATCAGAAGCTGCACGAACTACACAAGAACGCACCTACGAACTGATTCTCTCCGAACCGACACTAACACTGATGATAAACTCGAAATCGCTTAATGCTTAATTACTCTCGAATTCTGCAAAAAGTCTGATAATATTTCGAGTCTATCCTTAATTATAGAGGCTAATTCAAGTCTGTCATGGGCCAAACTCGAATCCGGCCCAAGGCCCATTCGAGTTTGTCCTCACTGACACCCTCGAATCTGCCTAAGTGAGCATATTCGAATCTGTCTAACTGACCCATTCGAATCTGACCTAGATTCGAATCTTGGTCCTTAGACATTTCGAATCTACATTTTAACATAATTAACTAAGTATTGAAACTTATGTTTTTACCTTATGATTGATTTTATCTTTGATCTTTATGTTTGAACTTCTTGTAATACGATACATCAAGTTCAAACATACAATCAATAACTGTCAAACATGTATAAACATATATATCAAACACTCGTTAATTCTCAATACTTTGAATATTACTTAAACCAAAATGTTAGATTGCTTAGACTGCTATCGTCACACAGGGTGTACCAACAGACTCCCCCTTGACGATAGCTTCTAACTATTTACATCAAGTTTAAGTACTAGATCTATATATACTACTGCCTGCGTATAAACCAGCATCTATACAAACTTTTACTACCTTCTGGAACTTCCTGGCTTCAGATCTCCATGCTTCAATAAAGAAGACAGGTTGATCATGTAGCTTCTTCAGGTCATCCTTTGATAGATTTATTAAGTGCAGTGGATCATACACTCTCAAAATCACTTTGTCCTGTGTATCTTCCATGACTGCTTCAGCTGTATTATTATCGACGTACCACCATTTCATGTTGCTCAAAATATTCTGTAGCATCGATTTCATAGGCACCCTTTTCCAGCATTTGACGGGTTTATAAACCATTCTGGCCCAAGTCCTTCCCGTATGAGGATCTATCCTTGATCCATCCTCTACTCTTTTGCCTGATCTCGGCTTAAGTCTTACAAACTTTCCAGAACGACCCTCTATTCTTATTATCTTTGCCATAACTTCAGCATACGGGTCCTCGCCGATATTGATCAGTTCTTTCCATGCTAACTCCTTTACTTCAATCTTGGGCAGTGTATTGAATGCTTTCAGTGTTCGCCTCAAGTATTGAAGACCATCTCTCCTTTTATAAATAAACAGCTGCAGTTCTCGGTCAAAGAACCAGCTTATAATTCCTCCTGAGAAATTTCCAGCACCCGGAATTCTCATCTTCTTTTTCATCTTCAGCTGTTCTTTCTTTTCTTCCTTTTTGAACCAAAGCTTTATCAACTCAGCTCTAGATGGCTCTTTCTCTGCTTCTTCAAGTTCTTAGTCTTCGACTGAGGCTATCTTGATGTCATCTATGTCAATCACATTGTGATTATTGCCCACGTATAATTCCGTGATAGGTTGTGAATTTATGATCACCTCGTTGACGTTATCGTCCTCGTCCTCTATCACTTCGTCGTCAGATTTTCAATCAACAATCTCCTCAGGAATGAATTCCCCTTCCTCCAACTCTTCTGTTTCATCTTCAAAATCAAATTCCATTAACTCTTCCTCAATGTCTCTTAGCGCATCTATCATATCGCTTTGCAAAGCCCTTGAAGAACCAGCTTCTCCTCCTTCACCTTCTTCTTGACTTAGCTCCCCCTGAGATTGAGCATCCTGAGCAGCAGAAAAATCTACTGGTTCATTCTGTCTTTGAGTGCTGGGGTCATTGCCTTGGTCATCTTCATTATCATCATCCCTCGGCCGCTCAACTTGATCACGGCAGGATGTCTCCCCCTGAGCCTGTAAATTTTTCATTAATTGCTCAACCAGGGAGCGCATCGATCTAAGTTCAGCTGCTTGATCAGCGACAAAAGTTTTTAGCTCTAAGTTCTTTTCCTAAACTTTTTCCACAATCTTCTTCAGTTCGGTATTCTCCTTATCAATATTTGCGTTATGCTTCTGAAGTTCACCGATTGCCGTGGTCAGGCCAAAGATTTAGATATGTTGGAAGTCAACTCTATCTTTAAGCTGCAAACACCTTTGATTGTCGGTGTAAGTGGATGAGGTGGATGGAATGGACTGTATCGGAGTTGGAATGAATGGCGATGGGATGTACGGTTCATCATGAGGTGGTGATGGTTGAATGGTGGTTTGAGGGACCTGAGGTTGAGGAATTTAAGGTTGAGGAATTTCAGGTTGTTCTGCTGAAGTTGAAGTAGATCCTTGCATAAATCTATGACGCTTGGCCCTCTGCCTCGTCACTAATGGAGCAACCTCTTCTTCTTCAAAATCAGAGTCATCAGACTCTCTTGTTGCTCGCCGCCTTGAAACTTCTTTAGATACTACTAACCTTGATCCATAAGTTCCCATTTGAACAGGAGGTTCTGTAGATACGGACTCTGGAG
Source organism: Centrapalus pauciflorus (assembly GCA_020465985.1). Taxonomy (NCBI): domain Eukaryota; kingdom Viridiplantae; phylum Streptophyta; class Magnoliopsida; order Asterales; family Asteraceae; genus Centrapalus; species Centrapalus pauciflorus. The sequence continues at coordinate 73,082 of JAANYP010006838.1, read as the reverse complement.
CTTCAACCTCGACCTCCTCCATATCTTCTGACTTAGTTGCTGACGATGACACATCATTACCAGTCTGCTCAGGTTCATATTCATCAACATCCCTCAGAACATCTTCTTCTCCCTCTGGAGGCTCTAGCAATTCTCCAACTAATGCTGCAGATATTTCTTCATTGGCATTAGGACCAGCTTCCCAGATCTCATGTAGTGTCTGACACAACTGATCGTATTCAACTGGTATATCTGATGGCCCTGCTTCTTGTACCTCTTGCTGATGACTTGTAGAAGGCCTGGTTTCCTGAGTTTGACTCGCGGAAGCTCTTTGTCGTCTCCTTTGTGGCTGTGCACGCGGTTGTTGTCGTTGTTGTTGCGGTGGGTGTCTAGCTTGAACTTCCACTTCTCCTGCCCAGTTGGCATCATTCGGTGCTTCAAAGTTCCTGTCAAGTACAGCTCCAAACAACGGTCGCTCGACCGGAACCGCCAACCTTCCTCTATGCGAGGAGTAATCAGCAAAAATCCTTTTGTCCATCACCGCGACACTCTGAATCTCATTTTGCTGCGGCAAATTAGGCAAGAAATGCCTGATGAGCATCATTATGAAACGGGGATATAGCAGAAATTGTTGCTGCTCTGGAGCCGAGATTTGATGAACGAATTCCGAGAAAAACATTTGAGAAAAGCTGAAGGGCCGATTATAAAGTAAAGCGATTATCCCGGATTGGATCTTCGAGACAATGTAATCGAATCCAGCTTTCTTGGCCGCAAAACAGACCATAAACACATGTGCCAAAAATCTCCATTGACCAATAAGCCCGCTCTTCATGTAAGATGTCTTCGTAACATCTAAACTATATCCCATTCTCAGAAACGCTGCTTGCCTAATACTTAAGGGAAAGTCAATAGGCCCATTCTCTTGTTCTTGAGAACCCAGCTGCAGAACATGACGCCGCATATCAGCAGAAAAGACTAGCGGCTGTTCAGCTATTCTAGTCCTTAGAACTGTCGGGGTGACAGTGCAATCAACTTGCAGATGCTCGTAAAACTGGCGTACATATGGAATAACAATCTGAATGTTATGAGACAAAGCAAATGCAATCCTAGATTCTACCAGAAAATCCAACATCTGTCTGAATCCCTGCGCCTCAGGAATATAATGGTCGGGGGGAATGACCATATTATGCTTCGGCACGAATACTCTATGAGCCATATCTGCACAATAGATAAAATATTAGAATTATTAAAAATCAATAAATTTGCTTAAATTCAAATTTGTTTTATTTTGAACTTGATTAAGTACAAAATCCAACACAAAAGAATTTCTACAAGTTTAATAAAATTTAAATTAAATAATTCAAATAAAATGACAGATTCGAATAAACAGATTCGAATAAACCCCTTTTCGAGTTTGATGGCACACTCGAATCTAGTGACCTTCTCGAGTTTACTGACAATCTCGAGAATCGTCTGGAACAGATTCGAATCCGTCGGCCCAACTCATCACCAAATCCCATGATTTTAACCTTTTAGGACTCAGAAAATTACATTCATTAGCCCTACTAGGTACTAATCACAGATATATGCATTTAATTTGACTATTTACTGGTCCAAACTTTGTAATTTTGAAACACACGATTTCGACCTATAAACTTTCAAATATCGGTGATTTTTGGCATAAATGGTGTATAAAAATACATGAATCTTGTACAACCCAGTTGATTATACCTAGATGTATCAGTAGAATCAAACACTTTAAGCAAGAAACTCGACAAATTGTCGTTTTTGTGAAAAACGGTAGACTCGGGGAAATAGATTTGAAATCGCAGGTAGATTCGAGAGTATAGATTCGAAAACCGATGTATTAATGACATTACTGTTAACCTATTTATACTACCTAACTTCGAATCTACGGGCAGAGTCGAATCTACTGACAGATTCGAGATCACCCTATTTCGAGTTTAAACTAAACTTGAATTACCCAAAACACTTAGAAACTTTCGAAAATTTTGAAATAACTTCAACTTTTTCAACTTTTTCAATTTTATTGTGTAACAAGATAAACTATGCCAAATCTTTTACCCTAAGCACAAAATTTTTCACGCAATGGTTATTTTATCCAACTATGAATGCACCCTCAGTAATTTTTGACCTTTTTCCTAAGTAAAAAATAAAAAATAAAAATAAAATAAAATAAAATATTAAAATTTTGACCAAAAATTTAACTTAGACTTAAACTATACTTATTAAAGTTTACAACCTATGCTAAACACTTAACAAACTAATTTTGATGAGCATAGTCAAAGAAAGGTTCAATCAGATAGCGGTGTCAGATACTCACTTTCAGTACTTAAACTTTCACATTTTGGAATTTTTGATTCCTTTGATTGTTTGTCGTGAAATACCTATTTAGCCGATTGTTGGTATTTTACCCCTTTAAACATGCTACATTTCGGAATATCCCTTGGCATTTTTATTTATCATGAAATTATCTTACGTGACTCAGACATAGACATACTTTCATGATCAAGGCATACAGACAAAGATTGTAACTTGTTGGTATTTGCAAACTTTCTTTAAAAGACAAACATCGGACACAGGTCTGTATTTTGATACAACAAAGTGTCTTAGTTTGACTTAAGGTTTATTATTAAAGCTAGCAAGATAGCGGTGACAGGTCTGTATCGACGTACAACAAAGTGACTTATCTTGCTAACCCGAATCTAAACAGAGGCAACAGGTCTGTACTTACGTACAACAGAGTTACATGTTTTCGACTCTCAATTTTGTATGATTTTTCTACTCTTTCCATTTTAAGATGTATTTGATGTTGCTATACATCCCCAGAAAGTTTGCATACCTCATTTAGAATCAAAGTTTGTATGACTTGTACATAAAATTTAAGATCGATTGGTCATACATCTAAGTTAGCGACACGCTTGACTTTTTCTTGACTATTTTATTAGCCTTGGGACTCCCTATATGTATTATGCCTACCAACACATCAAACTAAATTAAAGTATAACACTTAGAATTTTAGGTGCAATATGTGTGAAAGCCTAAACACTTAGAGTTTGTAACGACTGTGCTAATTTTCGTCACTTTGTACCTATGCTTCTAAGACTTAACTCCTTTTTCTGATATTCTCTTTTTTTTGTATTTTTATGATTTTCTCTCTTTTTTCTTTGTTTTTCATAAGAAATAGCAATAAAATAAGATAACCTACTAACTTACTAAAAATAGAAACTTACTAAAAATAGAAACTATCCTAAATTAGCAGACTTACTATAAAAAGAAAGAAATACTACAGCTATAATAAGGAAATAAGCTACTACTAAGGTCAAATTACTCTGGGTTGCGCATTCCATTTAGTTGAATTAAATATTCAAACCGTGACTTATCAAATGCTTTGGTAAATAAATCTGCATTATTATCGTCCGTTGCCACTTTTACCAATTTGATTAAGTTATTTTCTTCACAATCACGAATAAAATGATGCCTTATGTCTATGTGCTTTGTTTTACTGTGTTTAACTGGATTGTTAGTTATAGCAATTGTAGATTGATTGTCTATCCTAATTGGAGTTTGAGTGTAAGCCAAACCGTAATCCCGCAATTGTTGTTGTATCCAAAGAACCTGTGAGGAGCAACTACCAGCAGCAACATACTCGGCCTCGCACGTTGACACGGCTACCGACGTCTGTTTCTTGCATTGCCAGGATACCAGTCTCCCTCCTAGGAATTGACAACCTCCAGTTGTTGACTTGCGCGTCAAGCTGCATCCTCCGTAGTCTGAATCCGTGAATGCCTCCAATTCCAGATCACCCTCCGCGTGATACCAAAGTCCCAGCTTCGGTTTCGACTTGAGGTATCGTAGAATCTGCTTCACAGCTTTCATGTGCATCTCATTCGGATTAGCTTGAAACCTAGCACAAATACAAACAGCAAACATTATATCAGGTCTTGAAGCAGTTAAATACATGAGTGACCCAATCATGGCCCGATATAATGTCGGATCCACATCGGTATCACTTTCTGTACCCGGTCCGAGATTGTGATTCACTTGAATCGGCGTGCTGAAATGGGCAGTCAATTTTGTTCCTTCCATCCCGAAGCGTTCCAATATGTCATAGACATACTTCGTCTGATGGATAAACATCCCTTCCTTCTTCTGGTCAACTTGTAACCCCAAAAAGAAATTTAACTCTCCCATAGCACTCATCTCGAATTTCGACTTCATCACCTTCTCGAAATCTTTGCACATCTGTTCGTCTGATGAACCAAAAATGATATCATCGACGTACACTTGTACCAAGATGAAGTGTTCTCCCTTTCTCTTAACGAACAGTGTACTATCTATCCTACCCCTTTCAAACCCGTTTTCTAATAAATGGTTGGATAGAGTCTCATACCACGCCCTTGGTGCCTGATGCAATCCATATAGAGCCTTATCTAAACGATATACTCTATCAGGATATTTAGGATCTGTAAATCCGGGCGGCTGTTCTACGTACACCAGGTCCTTCACTTTTCCATATAGGAAGGCACTCTTAACATCTAGTTGATATACCTTAAAGCCCTTGAAGGAAGCAAAAGCCAGAAACAACCTAATGGCTTCTAGCCTAGCTACTGGCGCAAACACCTCATTGTAATCGATTCCCTCCTCTTGGTTGAAACCCTTTACAACTAGCCTAGCCTTGTTGCGAGTGACTATACCCCGATCATCTCTTTTGCACTTAAAAACCCATTTGGTTCCTATGGCAACTTCCCCTCGAGGTAATGGAACTAACTCCCACACTTCTAGTTTCCTAAACTGCGAAAGTTCTTCCTGCATCGCTTCAACCCAGGAGTTATCCTTAAGTGCCATTTGCACATTCTTAGGCTCTACTTGCGATATGAAACAAGAATAGAGACAGGTATGATATGCCTCGGAGATGTTTATCATCGACAACAACACAGTGTTGTTATTCACACTACTCCTAGTCTTCACACCCTCGTTAGGATTTCCTATGATGCTTTCTATAGGATGGTTCTTCTTAATCCTAGAGGTCTCTATCTCGTCAACTCTCAGATTATCTCCTAAGTTAGATCCTATTGCACCTAATGAGGGAACTTCCTCAGATTCTACATTTTCCTCCTCGTGGACATTTTCCTCAGAGTTGGAACTTGTTGTCTGAGTCTGATTCTTAGTTGTAGGTGCTTCTGGATCACCAACTTCTGGAGATCCATCTTCAGTTGCAGTAGGCTCGGATGCGGATTGGAATGTAGTCCTCGGAAAGGTATGACCATCGTCATTCAGATGCAACGTCGCCATGTCCTTTTCGATTGTACCTGCATTTTCATCCAAAGGAATGTTAAATGACTCAAATAATTTATCATAGTCAAATATCCATTCCAGACCTGTTTGGGGCTCATGTGTATAACTTGTCACTTCAATGTTATACACAATTTCCACTGTACCATTTGTTTTATTAAAAACCCGTTTGTTTGGTGAGTTCGGCACATAACCTAGGAAGTATCCTTCATCAGCCTTTTCACCAAACTTAGGTTGATGTTTCGTTCGCAAAAGAGTGCATGGTACCCCAAACGGTTCGAAGCCAGTTAAATTAGGTGGCCGTTTATTCAAAATTTCATAACAGGTTTTGTTCAAAGATTTGACAGTTAGGACCCGGTATAAAATATGACATGCGGTATTCACTGCCTCCCCCCAAAACATGGTAGGAAGCTTTGAATCCGACAACATAGTCCTAGCTGCCTCAATCAGTGTCCTGTTTTTACGTTCGGCCACCCCATTTTGTTGAGGCTCATATGGTGCACAAAATTGAGTCACTATGCCCTTTGAGAGGCAATATACACCAATTACAGTGTTTTTGAACTAAGTTCCATTATCACTACGTATCCTTTTAACCTGTGTTCCGTAGGAATTCTCCACTTGGTCTAAGAACCGGATGAGCTTGGAAGCCGTCTCGTCCTTTGTACCTAGAAAGAAAACCCAAGAAAAGCGTGAGTAATCATCAGTGATAACCAAACAATACCAACTACCTCCTATACTCCTTTTGTTGATTGGTCCGAAAAGGTCCATGTGCAACAAATCGAATGTTGAGGTTATGGAGTTCTGCGTCTTGGACTTTTGTGTCTTCTTATGTTCTTTGCCCTTCTTGCATGGTAGACACTTGTCCTCGAACTAAAAACTCTTCATAGGCACACCTTGCACCAATCAATTTTTCGTTATGTAGTTCATCTTTCTTAGGTGCAAGTGAGCCATGCGTCTGTGCCACAATACTGATTCCGTCTCCGAAGCTTTGGATAACAAACAGATCGGCCCCATCGAAGTCTCCGGCTTGTTCATATCAAGCATGTACAAGTCATTCTTCCTTGGTGCCCGCATCAATATCCACTCTTCAGGAATCTTGTACCCCGGTTTTAGCACTAACGCTTCAGTGTCAGTGAACAGCACTGAATTCTTCTTGTCACATATTTGAGATACACTAATGAGATTGTGAACCAGTTTATCAACGTGATAAACTTGGTCCAACTTGATCGTCCCATTAGTGACCACTCCGGTACCCGTGATGTTTCCTCCCTTGTTTCCCGCGAATGATACAAATCCCCGATTCCCACCCTTGAAGTTTGTAAGGAGACTTCTTTCCCCTGTCATGTGCCTGGAGCATCCACTGTCGACGAACCATTTGTTGTTTGGACCTGTGGTAATCTCCTGCACATGAAAGAAAATAGGTTAGTTATCACGGGGAACCTAAGCCATAACTGACTTGGTTATACCATTCTCGTCCACATACTTAAACTCTTTCAAATACCCATCTCTCCGTTCAGGTGACTTAGGTTTTTGAATTGGAGTTTGTTGTGGTGCCGAGTGATGTAAGTTCACTCTTTGCCTTTGAGTAGGCATTTGTTGTGGAGCTCTAGAATAATTCCGATTATATTGCATTTCAGATTGTGATCCCTGAGCTCTTACCAGTGTGTGATGCCTAATAGGAGTGTGTGACCTAACCGGAGTGTATGCTCTGCTAGGTGTTGTGCTCCTATATTGTTGTTGAGGTCCAGACCTAGATTGATTTATGACTCTATTCGGTGAATTTGTCCTAACCACTTCATTTGGTCCAACCTTTACAGGTGTTTGTTTCACAACTTGTTTTGGTGCGGCCTGCACAGTTTTCTCGGTACTCTGAGAACTACTAGTGCTCGCCACACTTGTTGAGGGCTTAACAGGTGTTGGCTTCACTGTCTTAGGTGTAACTTCGGTTTTCCTAAGCAGACAGTTAGAAGCAACATGCCCCTTTTCATGACATCTAAAACAGGACATCTTATCTATGGACTTCTTGTATGTGCCCTTAGTCTTAGGTGTCTCACTAGTGTCTTGATCCTTTTGCACATCTATTGTTACTGGTTTATCATACTGATCATTAAAATCAATTTCATGTTTTCCTGCAGGTGTTTCACTGGAGGAAGATACAAATTTGACTTTCTTAACCTTGACGGTTTTATCAGTCGCCTTAGGTGTATTTTCTACTACAGGCTCAGATCTAGGTGCAGGTATGTCTTCTAAGTCTACTGATTTGTCAGTTTTCTCCTGAGGTTGAGGCACATAGTTTGCATTAAAAAGGTGGAGGAATTTCATGAAATCCTAGACCTACAGGCTTTTTAGATTGACGTTGAGCATCTAAAACTTTCCCCGAGGTTCAGGCTTGAATTCCTAAACTTCTCTAGCTTACTATTGGCCTCTGCTACCTTTACCTTTGTTTCAGCTAGCTCTATGTCTTTGTCCTTAAGATTTTTTGTCAAGGCCTCTACATGCTCATACATAAGCTCTAACCTAACACACTGCTCACTAAGTTTGTCTTTCAGAACTATTACATCTTGAGCATCAGCCTTAAGTTTTTCCTTAAGATCTTGCTTAATGTCATTTAGGCTAGCGTTATCAGCTTTTAGAGAGTCATTTTGAGCAGTTATGGTTTTATGTGATTCTAAGACTAGATTCAACCTATCGTTAGACGTAACACATAACATGCATAATTCATGAAAAAGAGAGTAAGTCAGACTAACCTTTGTGTGGTCGGATTCCACGTTGGCCATTTGAGCGGCAAACTCCAGAAGCGTCTGATCATTCGTCTTCTCCACCCACATCGGACTGCTGTCCCTTGTGGTCTGCTCTTCCCCTTCACATCCATTCTCCGTGACTTTAGCCATAAAAGCCCGAGCATTTGATTCCGGATGTGAGATCCAGTCGTAGGTACCATCCAGCTGTCTGTCTGATGTGACATTTGATAGTAGACCAGCTAGATTGGCTTGACCGGCAGACGAACTCGGAAGGTATCGTTGTTGAGATTGAGTCTGAAACTGTCCATGATGCTGATTCTGCCCTTGGTACGTATCTACCTTCGGTCTCTGACATTCTCTGGCGATGTGTCCCAGACCTTGACAATTGTAGCACTTGACCTTGGACTTATCAAATCCAATCCCCTTATTGTTGATTGTCAGATTCCTCCCAGTTCGTTTGATGAATCTTTTAACCCGTTGGGTTACCATGGCCAGTTGCCATTTAAGGTCCATCTCCTCAAGATCGTCAGGGTCGACCTGATCATAGTCTTCATCCCAGAGAGCAGGATCGTTTATCTTCCCCTGAACGCAGTTCCTGTATGCAGCCACAAATGAAGCAAGTAGGTTCAAATATTCTTCGGCTGATTTTGCGCTCATGGGCATCTTAGAGTAGCCCTGAGATGTTGATGCCTGTTGTACTTGAGGCAGCGGTTCTTCCGATCTTCCTAATCCTAAGAACGCTCTATTCAGTGTGTCATCAGTCTCTGCTGGTGACGACGTTTCTCCGGTGAAAAACGCTGTAGCAGTTTTCAGATCAGCTGTCGCTGAAGGTTTTGTTGATTTTCCAAAATACATCGCTGGATTCTGGACTTGTTCGTAATCCGTTTCGGCCTTCAGTAGCTCGAAATGATAAGCTCGCAACGTTCCCACAATATCTTCCAATGATTGAGTATAATACTTGTCTTCATTAAGCTTAATCATTGCCACATACATAGCCCATTTGGCTGGTAAGGCATCAAGAAGCTTATTGTTCTTCTCAGTGTCGTTATACTCAATTCCATGACTTTCAAGCTCCGTCAACAGATGATAAAAGCGGGTGATGGTATCATCCAGCTGTTCATCCTTTAACGCCTTGGAAATTGCAAACTGCTGTTTCAACAGCTCCATACGCTTTCTTCGAACTCTTGGAGTACCCTCACATCTCTTTTCCAGTGACTCCCAAAGTTCCTTAGATGTCTTCTGAGTCTGGAATGTGTGCAGTATATCCTGAGGCAACGCCATTCGAATTATCGAGAAAGCTCTGTTTTCGGCTTCATAAAGTTTCTTATCATCTTCCTTCATCATCTGATATGATAAGACTCTCTGACGGCCTTCAACTTCAGAAATTGGTGGAATGTATCCTTCGTCAATACACACCCACATGCGCATGTCATTGAAGCGCACAAAATCGGCAAACCGATCTTTCCACCAATAATAATCCTCGAGTTTCATCAGCTTAGGCGGTGTGTTTGCCTTCCCGACCTCGTGGTCCATTTCCAGGAATTTTTGAAGATTTGACATCTTTTCGAAAGTAATTGAATTGTAACTTAATTAATTTAATTCGAAACTAATTTGAGTTAATTCTTTTGAATCTAGGTTGATTCTAATATAATTAAATTTCAATTTATTTGGGGTTAAATTCGATTAAGTTTTGTAAGTCAATTAAAATTCGAAAATAATGACAGATTCGAATGTCCCTAAACTCGATGGTCAAGGCAAACTCGAACAATCAGCAGATTCGAATCCCTATTCGACTCTAGACCAAATTCAAAACAAACTCGAATGTCAGCAGACTCGAGAACCTATTCGAAACTAGCACAGACTTGAATTAAACTCGAAACACAGTTTATCAAACTCGAGAGGAGTGGATTTTGGTTAGACTCGAGACTAAGAATAACCCTAATTACTCCTAATAGATTCGAGCGCCGCAAACTTGAAAAACGGCTAATACTTTGGTTTCTTAACGTTTTGCAGATTAAATCAATATTTTTATAACGAAAAATAGTGATTTCGATCAAAAACGTGAAAAACACAAAGTATTTTCCGGATAACTATTTGCTAAGCTCGTAGAACACGAAAAACACAAAGATGAGAGAAAAACTGTCCAAAAAGCGTCAAGAAACCTAGAATGTATCTAGATGAACACGAAGAACACCAAGAACACCCCGTAGGCTCTGATACCACTTGTAAGGTCTACACACTACAGATCTATCTAGACGCGGAACCGTCAACGAGTGCGGAATCCTCGTTAACGGGTAGACGGAAACAACTCTCACCAGAAACACGGAGACTATCAGAAGCTGCACGAACTACACAAGAACGCACCTACGACTGATTCTCTCCGAACCGACACTAACACTGATGATAAACTCGAAATCGCTTAATGCTTAATTACTCTCGAATTCTGCAAAAAGTCTGATAATATTTCGAGTCTATCCTTAATTATAGAGGCTAATTCGAGTCTGTCATGGGCCAAACTCGAATCCGGCCCAAGGCCCATTCGAGTTTGTCCTCACTGACACCCTCTAATCTGCCTAAGTGAGCATATTCGAATCTTTCTAACTGACCCATTCGAATCTGACCTAGATTCGAATCTTGGTCCTTAGACATTTCGAATCTACATTTTAACATAATTAACTAAGTATTGAAACTTATGTTTTTACCTTATGATTGATTTTATCTTTGATCTTTATGTTTGAACTTCTTGTAATACGATACATCAAGTTCAAACATACAATCAATAACTGTCAAACATATATAAACATATATATCAAACACTCGTTAATTCTCAATACTTTGAATATTACTTAAACCAAAATGTTAGATTGCTTAGACTGCTATCGTCACACAGGGTGTACCAACAGAGAAATTGTGCTCTCAATCTCCAGGAATTTCACACTCTCAAAACATACACTTAGGTGGAGGCTACTTGGAGGCTCCTCTTTAAAACCCTAGGAGACAAGTATTACATATACCTAAGCTAACTTTGAGAGTTTGTCCAAACACACCCTTTAAAGTCTAGGAAATTGAGATTCACAAAGTAAAATAATCCTATTTTCAAATTAAACCTATGCTTTTATTATATTTAATTATACACTATATTAGGGCTAACAAGTTTCTCATCCTATCAAAGTCCCACTTGCATCATCAGACAAAGGTAAAGCTAAGATTGAAGTACCTGTAATCATTTTTAAAGGTGAGTAATCAAAATCTTCAAAAGCTGAGGTTTCAAAGCAGGCTAAGAGTCAATCAAAGTTTTCCAAGAAACCCACTCACCAAGGAAATCTCTCAAAGTCTAAGTCTTCCAAACGTATGAACTCTAATTGTTTTGTTCCTACAGATCACGCAAGGAGGATTCCTAAAATAACACCTCTTGATTTTCAAAGTTTCTTTCTGAAAAAGACAGTCATGCCTGAATCTTTTGTGAAAATCGATAAAAGTGTTAGTGTGCCTGGAAAGCATGTTGCTAGTAATCCTTTGAAATACTCTTTTTACAATACGTTTCAATTATGTCCAAAACATTTTCGGCGTGTTGTTCCTGAAATGACTAAGTTTGTGCCTTATCCTGAAAAACAGAAACGCTGCCAATCTAAGAAAACAAAAGTTCATGCCTCATCACCGCCTGACAAATTGGAAAAACCATCGCTAAAAGCTAAGCCTAAGGCATTTCCAAAATCACCCAAGCCAAAGGTACTTCCATTACCTAAGGCTGTTTCAAAACCATTTGGACCCATATACAAATGGGTGCCAAAAGGTTCTGCATCTAACCTATGTCGAATGTTAATTGGATTCCCACTGTTATGTTGTTACATGACGATGGAAATCCAAAATCTAACAAGAAAGGACCCATCTTTCGATGGGTACCAAAAGTGGTTTAATTTTATGCAGATGGTTTTCAGATCACTTCAAACTAGAACCCGCACTTCATATCAATGGCTTTTGATCACATCAGCTCAAAACTCGGACTTCAATGAAATGGCTTCTACTTACTTCCAAGTAGAAATCGTGCTTCAAAGCAATGGCTTCTGCATCTAGACAGATCAGAATCCGTTCTTTCATGTTTTAATGGTTTCTAAACACCCAGTTTAGAACCCGTGGTTCCGCAACTTCATTGGAACTTCTGTACTTTTTATGCTTATCAGTTTGAGTTTCATTCTTGAAATTCACTTATATCATTTTATGTTTCACTGATACTGTTCATATTTGCAGGGGAAGTTTCATATGTGCACTGAAGATGACATCTTAACGAAAAGCATGTAAGCATTCATAATACTCTAAAGGCACACTTTAAAAGGTTTTGTTAGAATAACTTGATTCTCTGACATAATAAATTTCCACAAAAATTAGTTGATCTAATCTTCGTGATGATCTTGATCCATTCTTCTTGAGATTCTCTCAAATTAACTTATTTCTCCCACATATTTCTGATTCTCTCATACATCAAGTTTCTCCCAAACAAGCTAATTCTATCATGATAGTCTGATTCACTTCCTAATCTCATATCAGACTTTCTATCGAAGTTCTCTCATATAGTCTCTCACACTTCCCAAGATATTTCATTCAACTCTCATCCATCTTCTGAAATACCCCATGAGCTTCACTGATATATGTTTCAACATATCATGCTGACTCCGATACATGGAGTCTACAGTCTACGTGACTATAAACGACTTGTCTACTGAGACAAAGTCTATTAAAATATGAGTGATTCTTTCATGATAAAGGATTTCACGATGATTATTTTGAAATCCTACCAGTGTTAATGTCACGTCTGTGCTGAACGTAGGTCACATAGACTTAGTCTATTGTGCAAATAGAACTCTTATGTGGATTTGGATTATTACTTACTGTTAGGCACAAAAAGGCCTCAGTCAAACCTGTTATACATCTTACGGGGAGATTGTCAATCAAACCTGTTTGATGCACTTGAAGGTATAATTTAAGGGCTGTTAATGACTAATTGAAACCTGATAAGTGATTTTCAATATTAGTCAAAGTTGTTTACCGTGTTGCATTTGTTGCAACTAAGGCAGATTGTCCAAGCTATTCTTCTTTGTTGAACAGGCTGGACATAAACTGTCTACGTTGCTCTAACCTGTTGAGCAGTTTGGACAAATTCTAAGTGTTTGAACAAAACCTGTTCTTTGTGAACAAGTTAAACACTTTATGGAATATGTTTCCATGTCCTCATGTATTGTCCTGGACCAAGAGACTAGTTTACAAAGTCGAAGACAAAGTGGAAAAACAGAAGCTGCTAAGACTGCCTACGATGTTCTGTTACATGAAGACAAAGTGGATATTTGAAATGGGTGACAGACTATTTCGTATATCAAAATGCCCATAACAGAAGATGAAAGGTTTAAAGTTGACATTCCTCTTTTGGTTAAAGCCTTCTACAACAGAGACAAAAAGGAAAAGACAAAGATTCCGCAATGTAAAGACAATACTGCTTTTTTCAGAGCGTGCAGAAAAGTATTCTTGTCTTTTTGGAAAGACACTCCACTATCTCTATGTCCAATGAGAAAGCTTAACTGGGATTCTCAGTGAGAGTATAAAAGGAAGCTTCAAAGGAATGTGAGACATCCAGGAGTGTGATATTCAGAACGTGCGAAGAAGAGTGTTTTCATGCATGAAAAGTCTGCTTGAATAAAACAGTAAAGTGTGTCAAAATTGTTCTTGTTAAAGTTGTCTGTCCGTCTATCTTGTATACACTGAGTTCATTTTTGTCAGTGTATTCATTGCAACTAGTCTGAGTGAGTCTGAGATTAGTAGTCACTCTTGTATCTGTCATCTCAGCTTGAACCATTCCGCAGTTCATGCTTGTTTGTAATTAACACTTGTTGATAATACATACAAACATTGAGAAACTGTGTTGAATTTTTAAATAGTTGTATTCAACCCCCCCCCCCCTCTACAGCTTAGAACAACATACTAGGGAAACCGTTTGGGACCTACAACTGGTATCAGAGAAAGTTGAGTGTATGTTAACTCTAGATCTCTCATTCTCCCTATTTCCCACCATGGACAACAGTCATGTCAGCTCTTCCTCTTACTATGACAATGGCTCAATGGCAAAACCTCCCAAGTTCAATCATCAAAACTTCTCTGGATGGAAGTGTAGAATGATGCTCCATTTGGAGAATCGGGACATACAACTACCAGAGATAGTAATTGAAGGTCACTATATGCCAACCTATGTTACTACTATCACTCCTGCTGCTGAAGGAGTTGTTCCTGAAACTAGAACCTTTAGAAAGGCTAAGGCTCAATGCTCTGATGAAGACAAAAGGGTGGTTGCTCTTGATGCAAAGGCCAGGAACAACCTGGTTATTTCTCTCCCTGATGATGTGTTCAAACAGGTTGAGAAAATGAAGACTGCAAAGGAGATGTGGGATACTTTGTGTACCGTATATGATGGTCCCTCTATCACACTGGATAACAGGATCATCAATCTTGTTAGACAGTATGAACTATTCTTTGCAAAGCCAAAGGAGTCTCTCACTGAAACCTATACCAGGTTCACTGCTATAATCAATGATCTCATAGCTGTTGGGATCACCAAAGACGGTTTAACTCTAGTAAACAAGTTTTTGCACATTCTGCCTGAGGATTGGAACTATTTGACTACTATCCTCAGAAACTCAGGCACCATCAAAGGTATGGATGTTGTAAACCTGTATGGATCCTTATTAAATGATGAACAATCAAGGAAACAATAAAAGAAATGCCTTAGAAATGTCCAAAAGAGGTGCTGCCTTAGTGGCCACCTTGAGACAACCTGCTAGTCAGGTGTGTGTGTGTGTAAGGTCACCTCTAGCACGGATCTGATCTTGACGCTATACCGTCTAACGAGTGCGGAATCCTCGTTAGCGGTTTAATGGATCGATCACACACGGAAACCGGAGGCGAACATAATGATAACCGATACAAAAAACGGCCCGACACGTGTATTTCTCCGAAACGACTCTCTGAAATCTCACAAGTTCGTACGTGCACTGATAGGAGCTATGAATGCTAATTTCTAAAAAAGTCCTCTAATCAAACGGATTAACACTTAATTATAAGGATTAAGTTCGAACTTGACTTAAACAAGTTCGTTTAGGCCCAAGCCCACGAACTTGTCCACTACTATTCAAACTTAGCTTCACTAAGTTCCAACCTTAGCCTTTGAACTTGTTCTAGAACTTATCTTTGATCTTATTCTAGAACTTAGCCTTGAACTTATCTTTGAACTTATTCTAGACCCTAGCCTTTGAACTTATCATTGAACTTATCTTTGACCTTATCGTGCAAATGTAAACGTCATACACAAACAATATCAAACATATATATACATTGTATTTGCAAAGCCTGATCCATTACAAAAGACTATCTATACCTAGACTGCTATCATCACTAAGGGTGCACTAACAGACTCCCCCTTGATGATAACTTCTAGTTAGATATCCAATTAATCTATAGAGCTAGGCTGATTCAAAATACTTCCTGCATACAATCCCTGTTCTACACAAACCTTTACAACTCTCTGGTACTTCTTGCTTTCTGATCTCCAACCTTCATGAAAAGAGATTGGTTGCTCATGAAGCTTCAATAAGTTGCCCTGAGAAAGGTTTATAAGGTGCAGTGGGTCATACACTTCCAAAATAACTCTTTCATCTTTATCTTCCATGACTGCCTCGAATGTCTCATTATCAACATATCACCACTTCCTATTGTTCAGAACATTCTGTGGCATTGTCTTTAATGGAACCCTCTTTAGGCATCGAACTGATTTGTAAAACATCTTCATCCACGTCTTCCCGGTTAATAGGTCTATTCTCGATTCATCCATGACTATCTTTCCTTGTCTTGGCTTAATTCTATCGAACCTTCCAGACCGACCTTCTTTTCTGATAATTCTAGCTATTACTTTAGCATAATGGTCATCTCCAAGGTTGATTAGATTTTTCCATGCCAGTTCCTTCACTTCACATTTAGGAAAAGTATTGAATACTTTAAGTTTTCTCTTGAGATCCTGGAGCCCATCTCCTTTTTTAAGCAGAATGAGCTGCAATTCCCTGTCGAAGAACCAACTAAGAATGCCTCCAGATAGTTTTCCTGGGCTTGTCAATCTTATTCTCTCTTTTACAGCTAACTCAGTCTTCTTCTCCTCTTTCTTGAACCAAAGTTTTCTATTTTCTTCATTGGTTAGCTCCTTATCTGTTTCTTGAGTTGTATCATCATCCGATTCATCATTGATCATTGACATCAGAATGTCTAGATCTACCGGATTCAGGTCAGTATTTACATAATGTTCTGTGACTGGTTGTCCTTGAATGACGATCTCATCAGCTTCGTCTTCTTCATCTACTAAAATTTCATCATCTGGGCTCCAATCTGGAACATTTTCCGGAACAAACTCTCCTTCTTCAAGTTATTCCATATCATCTTCAAAATCAAAATTCATTTCATCATCATCATCAATTCCGGCCAAGGCTCCAATCATTTCTTGTTCGACTAACTCAGATGCTTCGGGAGCCTTGCCTTTATCTTGATCTCTTCCTGAACAAGATGTTTCAGGCTCCCCCTGAAGTTCAGCTTGCTGAGCAGTCTCTTGTGAAAGATCTGCTACCTCACAATCTTTTTGCGTACTTGGGTCGCCCCCTTCATCGTCACCATTTCTCTGAACACTCCTCAACTCATCACCCTTACAACTACTCTCCCCCTGAGTGTTGGGAAATATTCTAAGTATGTCAAGCTGTTAGTTAGATTTCTCAGACTGTTAGTAGATTTTCTGTGTATTTACAAAAGTCAAGCTGTTAGTTGAGTAAGTTCGAGCTGCTAGTTCAAAAGTTCAAGCTACCAGAGTTAAAAGTTCAAGTTGCTCAAGTTCAAGCTGCTCAACAGATAAAGTTCATGCTGCTCAACAGTTTAACAACAGAAAGTGCTGAAATTCAATAAGTGTTTTATATTCGAAGATCCAAGCATATCTACTCCAAGAGAAATCGGAGTTCTTCAAGGAAACAAATCAGAAAGCCATATATATAGATAGAATAGGCTTTTCTATCATAAGTTTGTACATGCAAATTTTATAATCGTGTGCTTCAATTGTAATTGCTTTCTGATTAATTTCCTCAAGCCTCTAAGGTTGTAAAACCCTAAGAACAATCTGTGTTCTTCGTCTAATCAAACAGATCAGAGGCGATTGTAATCAGTGAGTTTGGTAATATAAAATATTTGAATTTTGATTATATTTATGTGTTATTTATTCTGAAAGTTTTTCTTACAAGTGGTATCAGAGCCACAGGTTTTCTTTGTTTTCAAAGTCAGAAACTTTCTTTTAAAATTTTTATTTTTCTGCAATGGAATTTGAAAATAGCAGTAGTGGATCTGGGCAAGGACTTAAAGTGCCTATGGTCAAACCCACTGAGTTCGAGATGTGGAAACTCATGATTCAACAACACATTCAATTTATTGATTATGCCATATGGAAAACTGTTGAATATCCTCCTATAGTTGATCCTGAACTAGATGCTGAGGCCAAGCCCATAAAAACACCTCCAAAGACTGAACTTGAAAGAAAGGTTAGAATGAATGAAGTGAAAGCTCTTACTCTCTTAGAAATAGCCATTCCTAATGCTTATCAACATCAGTTTAAAAAGTTCTATACTGCTCATTCTCTTTGGATTGCTTTAGAGAAAAGATTTGTTGGCAATGCTAGCACCAAAAGGAATCAAAAGGATCTTTCAAAATAGCAGTATGAAAACTTTTCTGGTGGCAAGAATGAAAACTTTACTCAAATTTTTGACAAGTTTAATAAGCTGATAGGTGAATTGGAGAGTGCCAAAGTCAGCTTGGATCAAGATGAAGTAAATAGAAAATTTCTTAGATCACTTGGTGAAGAGTGGACAGTCTATGCTGCCCAATGGAGAACAAAAGATACTCTTGATGAAATAAAGTTGGATGACCTTTACAACAGCCTGAGAGTGTTTGAAACTGAGATTGAAAATAAAAAGAAATCCTTCTCTTACAACCACAACACCGCTCTGCTGTCATCAGCATTAACTGATAAATGAAATTGTTGTGATCCCTTTTCAGGTGTTGATGGTAACTCTACTGAAGTTCATTTTGAAGCTTTTGTTGCAAGTGATGGACTGTTTGCTCTAAATGCTGAAGATTTAGAACAAATCCATCCAGATGATTTAGAAGAGATGGACTTGAAATGGCAGCATGCTATGTTGACTATGAGGGCCAAAAGACTTCTGAAAAGAATTGGCAGACCAAACTTTCAAGCCAGATCAGAAGGCAAACCAGCATTTGATAAATCAAAAGTTGAATGCTTTAAGTGCCACAAACTTGGTCACTTTGCTTGAGAATGCAGATCCCAAAGTCAGCAGCCACCAAGACCCCAGCAAACAAATCAAACTTCATCATCACAAGCTCTTGTCTCTCAAGAAGACAATGTGTTTGACTGGAGTTTCAACATCAAGTTCTTATGGCGGAAACATCTAATGCCACTTCCACTGAACTACAATCGGAGGTAAATGCTAAACTCTGCTCTCAAACATTCAAAAATATGGTTAAAAAGCACAGAGATCATAATGAGAGCATGTGCAAAACTCTAGCTAAGATGGAAGAAAGGAGATATGAGTACATGCAGGCAATAGAAGATCTTGAAAAGCAGATCAATGACTATAAGGATAATGAGATCCAGATGGGACATGATAGAACATATCATGAGTGGGAGAAAAAGGAACTGCATAATAAAATAGAGACGCTAAATAAGAAACTAGATGAGGTTGAACAGAAGGTGTTAGAAGCTAACAAGAAAATAGATTCTGTCAGTATAGATTTAGGAAGCTTCAAGCTGGCAAATCAAAAGCTAGAACACCTAATGGAGGTTCAATTTAAAGATAAGGTATAATCTCAGCTCAATCCCAAAGAAGGTATAGGATACAGAGCCACTCCACCCCCATACAACAACAAATACATTCATCTCATGCGTGAAGTTGCTGATAGGCTTGTTAATGAACCATTAGATGAGACAATGACAACTGTAGATCCTATTCTTGAAAACAGTCCTGAATCTAAAGAAAAACTGATTCCAAATGAAGGCTGTGAGTGTAAAGAAATTGAGAGAGAACTCAAAACAATGAGTGCACCTATAAGAACCCCTACTTCCAGTTTCATCAAAACCCCCCAGTGAGAAAGGAAAAGAGAAGATGAGTGTATGCAATAATGCTCCACATGTTTCTGTACCTTCTAACTGTAACATTGCATCTCCTCAAAAACTAATAATGGGTAAGACTGTTCCAATATGCACATGCCAAAAGCATCGTGTCCAAAAGTTTCCCACACAACAGCAGGTAAGGGGAAATCAAAGGAATAAGAACCAGTTATGGTCTAACAAAACTGGTTCTCCAATCAAAAGAGTCAAAAGATGTTTCCATTGTGGCAGGAAAAACCATTTGGCCAGACATTGCTTATATAGACCATCTGTTCCAAAACAGACTGCGGTTCAAAAACAGGCAATTGTTCAAAACTCAAAAAATTCAAAGGCCAAAACACCTGTTCCACCAGTTCCAAAGAAGACAGTTGACCAGAGGTTTTTAAAAGTCAACAACAGGTAGCCCACACACCAAAAACAAGTTTTAGCAAAACCCAAAGCAAATATTAAACAAATATGGTGTGTTAAAGGCAAAAACACAGATCAAACTGTTGATGCAAATGTTGAGAATGTTAAGTCTAAAGTTGGAACTGGTAGTGCAAACTCTGAAGTTGTTAGCACTAAAAGCTCAGTTCAAACTGCTAAGCCTAAAACTGGAACTGATTGTGGATCATCTGAGACTGTTAATAAAAAGGTTGGAAAGAACACCTCGATACCTCATGTCATAACTAAATACTCTTCACAAAATCCACCAGTGGATCTCACTAAGTTTAAAAAAAACACAGACAGTGTTTTGTTATGTCAATGCACAAGGACAACCCAAAACCAACTTGGTTTGGGTTTATTCCACTACTAATGAAGATGTTTTTTTTGGGTAGGGCACCAACAGGACCCAACATAAAACAAGATGGCATTTGGATAGTGGATGCTCTAGGCACATGATAGGAAATTCCGAATGCCTGTCAAATCTCAAAAGCTTTGAAGGAGGATTTGTTGCATTTGGTGGAAATTCCAAGGGAAGTAAGGTAACAGGGAAGGGTACTGTCAAAGCAAGCAATATGATCTTCATTGATGTTTTGTATGTTGAACAGCTGAAGTATAAATTACTAAGTGTGTCTCAAATCTGTGATAAACAAAATATTGTTCTATTCACAGACTCTGAGTGTATTGTCTTTTCAAAAGATTTTAAAATCCCTGAAAATCTTGTTTTACTTAGAACACCAAGGAAGGACAATGTCTACTGTTTGGACACATATCTTTTGTCAAAATCAAATACTTTGAGCTGTTTGATATCCAAAGCATCATCTAATGAGTCTGCTCTTTGGCACAGAAGGATGTGTCACATGAACTTCAAATCTATGAATGTTTTAGTCAAAAAAAATTTGGTAAGGGGTTTACCACAAAAGGAGTTCATATGTGATGATCATTGTGTAGCATGTCTTAAAGGCAAGCAACACAAAACTTCTCTTAAGGCCAAAGAAGTAAATTCAATCTCATCTGCTCTTCATCTTATTCATATGGATCTCTTTGGTCCAACATCTGTTTTGAGTTTGAATAAACGAGCTTACTGTTTAGTCATTGTTGATGATTTCACCGGATTTACATGGGTTTACTTTCTTAGGACTAAGGATGAAACTGCTGAGCTAGTCAAATCCTTTATCCTAAGATAGAAAACCAATCAAACTTAAAAGTTAAGGTGACAGGTCAGACATTGGAACTGAGTTTAAAAATCATATCCTAAACAGTTTCTGTGAGTCTAAAGGTATTGCAAGGCAATATAGTGCACCAAGAACACCACAACAAAATGGTGTAGCTAAAAGAAAGAATAGAACTTTAATAGAGGCTGCTAGAACGATGCTAGCTGATTCCAAACTGCCAATGACCTTTTGGGGAGAGGCAGTCAATACAGCTTGTTATGTGCTAAATAGGGTTCAAGTTGTTCAGTAACAAGGTAAAACTCCATATGAGTTGTTCCATCACAGAGTTACCTTAGTAGCCTTTTTAAAATCTTTTGGTTGTTCATGCACTATTTTTCACACTAAAACTCACTTAGGAAAGTTTGAAAGTAAAGCTGAAGAAGGTTTCTTTGTAGGTTACTCTATTCCAAGCAAAGACTATAGAGTATATAACAGTGTGTCTAAAACCATTGAAGAAAGTGCCAATGTTGAGTTTAATGAAAACACTGCTAATGTCAAAGGCACTAGTCCTGATTGGTTGTTTGATTTCACTAACTAATTCTCTGAGCTTTGTTGAGTGTTCTGCAGGAGCAGTTGGAAACAATGCTGAAACTGCCAACACAAATTCTCATGCTGGTCACACAAACATTCAAGCTGTTGGCACAAAGTTTCAAACTGTTGAAGATTCTGATAAATGGGTTGAGTATACTGTTCTACCACTTGTATCTTGTGACCCACCAGAGGTACTGGATGCTCAACATGATACAAATCCAGATTATGAAGTGCCAATCCCAAGTACTGTAGTAACAGCTCCATCCAATAGGGAAATAGTCCCATCTTCTGATCAAGCTGTTCCTGGAGCAGAATCATCAAGTGGTCCTGAAGGTGATGATACAAATCTAGGAACATCATTTCAGACAGAAAGAGAAGCCACACTCAGGGTTCACAAGTATCATCCTCTCAACCAGATAATGGGAGACCCACGCACACCTGTGCAGACAAGGATAATGATTCACAAGGAGTCAACTGATGCTGAATCAGCAGTACCTGAGTTCAGTCTAGCTGCCTTTGAACATGCATGTTTCATGTCCCAATTAGAACCTAAGAAGGCATCTGAGGCTCTAAAAGATCCATCTTGGATTGAGTCAATGCAAGAAGAACTTCTGCAATTCAATATTCAGAATGTATGGACTCTAGTAGACTTACCTAGAGGAAAAAGAGCAATTGGTACAAGATGGGTTTTCAGAAACAAGAAGGATGAAAGAGGTGTGGTAATCAAGAACAAAGCAAGATTGGTAGCACAAGGATACACTAAAGAAGAAGGAATAGATTATGATGATGACTTTGCCCCAGTAGCAAGGATAGACACCATCAGACTGTTCCTAGCCTATGCTAGCTTCAAAGGGTACAAAATGTACCAAATGGATTGAAATCTGCATTCCTGTATGGTACAATTGAAGAAGAGGTTTATGTGTGTCAACCCCCTGGATTTGAGGACTATATGTATCCAGACAGAGTCTACAAACTAGATAAGGCCCTCTATGGAATCCACCAAGCACCAAGAGCATGGTATGACACTCTGTCCTCTTACCTTCTACAAAATGGATTCAAGAAAGGTACTCTGGACAAGACATTATTCACAAAGTCCATCAAATCAGAGAATTTGATTGTTCAGATCTATGTGGATGATATCATTTTTGGGTCAACAAATGACATTCTGTGCAAGGAGTTTGAAACCTTGATGCACAAAAAGTTTCAAATGAGTACAATGGGAGAACTCACCTTCTTTCTAGGATTGCAGGTCAAGTAGAAGCCCACAGGGATTGTTATATGTCAATCAATGTATGTAACTGACATTCTGGAAAAGTTTGGCTACAAAGATACCAAAGTAGCTAGTACTCTAATGGACACTCACAAGCAGCTTGATGCTGACAAAGATGGAGTGGATGTGGACATTCACTGATATAATGTTTGTTGTTTGTGTTTGTGCCAGGTTTCAATGTGCTCCAAAGGATTCACATCTGTTTGCTGTTAAGAGAATCTTTAGATATCTCAAGGGCCAAACACAGTTGGGACTATGGTATCCTAAGGACTCTCCTCTTGAACTAACAGCTTATTCTGACAGTGAATATGGAGGTTGCAACATAGACAAAAAATCTACAACTGGTGAATGTCAATATCTTGGAGCAAGACTGGTCTCTTGGCAGTGCAAAAAGCAGACAACTGTCTCCACCTCATCTACTGAAGCAGAATATGTAGCAGCTGCCAGCTGTTGTTCCCAAGTGATGTGGATTCAGAATCAATTGAGAAACTATGGTATTAACTTTCTATCTACTCCTATTTATATTGACAACTCAAGTGCAATAAGCATTGTACAAAATCCAGTGAAATTTCCCAAAACCAAGCACATAGACATTAGATATCATTTTATAAGAGATTGTAATATGAAAAAGTTAATCCAAGTTACCAAAATTCATACAGATGATCATTTAGCTGATCTATTTACAAAACCATTTGATGTAGGAAGATTCACCTTCCAAGTATCAAATATTGGTATGGTTAATATGGATTAATTTGTTTTTCATCATTGTCTTTTATTTTATGAGAAACATACTTATTTCATGTGCTTGATTAAGGGGGAGACACTGTTTCATAAGAATTTGCTTAATTTTCAACTAAAAGCTTGAGTCTTTTCTCAAGCTGTTAGTTCATTTTACTCGAACTGTTAGTTGTTTTCACTTGATCTGTCAAACTGTGCAGGGTAATTCTGTAATTTCTTATAAGTGTGTGCGCGGGACTAGATATTTTCGAAATGTCCAAACCTTTAAAGGTCCCAGTTTCGTTCAATTGCAACTACCAGTTGCAAAAATATCTTCCGACGATCTGTTCTTTCCCTCTCTGAGCGATTCACACACAGTCGATTCAAACCCTAAATCACCGTTTGATCTCTAATGGAGTTTGTCAAAGAACACAACTGCCTCCCCTATTTTCTCAAACATACTGACCTTCAACCATTCCACCATCTATGTGGCTCATATAGAGCAGTTCTGGAAATTTGCCACAGTGAATACCGTCAATGGAGTCACTTCTTTTGCATCCACAATCGATGGCAACCCTATTACTATTTCTGAGGAGACCATGCGCCAACATTTGCATCTTCAAGATGCCTCAGGTATAACAAATCTATCTCTTACTGCCTTACATGATGGACTTTTTGCAATAGGGTATAGGGGCCCTACTGATTCTTTCACTTTCTTTAAAGCACATTTTGCCCCTAAATAAAAATATCTTGTACATATCATTCAGCAATGTATAAGTCCTAAAAGAACTGGTTGGTCTGAGTTTTCCTCAAACATTGCCACTGCTTTAGTGTGTATATCAACAGGCCAACAGTTCAACTTTTCAAATATGAATTTTCATGGGATGTTAAGGCATCATGCCCTAAAGAATGGGAAATTTTTTATGTATCCACGATTTTTGGCTGAACTAATTGCAAAATCTTGCAATAATTTAAATATACATAAAAGGATACATGTTGTAAGGTCTTGACTCTACGGATCTATCTCGACGTGACACCGTCCAACGACTGCGGAATCCTCGTTAGCGGCTTGACGGTAAGATCACACACATACGATGATTCTCTCCGAAACTACTCTCTGGAAACTTGCAAGTTCGAGATCACCCTTTTGCTTAATCGCTCTGAAATTCTGCAAAAAGTCACATAATTAATCGAGTTAACCCTTAATTATACTGACAGATTCGAGTTTGTCTAGGACAAATTCGAATCAAGCCCAAGGCCCATTCGAATTTGTCCTCATTGACAAATTTGAATTTACCTCAATGTCAAATTCGAATTTTACCTCAAATTCGAATTTCACATATCAAACTTATATTTGAACTTATGTTTTAACTTATGTTTGAATTTCTCTTTGAACTTTATGTTTGAACTTCTTGTAATACATTACATCAAGTTCAAACATACAATCAACCAATATCAAACACACATAAACACATATATCAAATACTATTCAATATTCAATACCAAGTTACTTAACTTACACAAAATGCTATCAAAACTTAGACTGCTATCGTTACACAGAGTGTACTAACAGACTCCCCCTTGACGATAGCTTCTAACTATTTAGATTTTGACTAAGTACTTGGACCATAGAGACTACTACCTGCATATAGACCTATATCTATACATACTCTTACTATCTTTTGGAACTTCCTGGCTTCAGATCTCCATCCTTCGTGGAAGAAGATAGGCTGATCATGAAGCTTCTTCAGGTCGTTCTTTGATAGGTTTATTAAGTGCAGTGGATCATACACTCTCAATATAACTTTTTCATGTGCATCTTCCATTACACTGCAGCAGTCTCATTGTCTATATACCACAACTTCATGTTACTTAAAACATTCTGTGGCATCGATTTCATTGGCGCCTTTTTCAAACATCTCACAGGTTTATATACCATTCTGGCCCATGGCCTACCTGTATGAGGATCTATTTTCGATTCATCCTCGACTCTCTTCCCGGTCCTTGGTTTGAGCCTTTCAAATTTGCCTGACCGACCCTCTTTTCTTATAATCTTTGCAATCACTTCAGCATATGGGTCGTCACCAATATTGATCAGCTCCTTCCAAGCTAACTCTTTCACTTCAACCTTGGGCAGCGTGTTGAATACTTTCAGTGTTCGCCTCAAGTATTGAAGTCCATCTCTCCTTTTCAATATAAATAGCTGCAATTCTCGGTTAAAGAACCAGCTGACAATTCCTCCTGAGAGATTTTCTGAGCCTGAAACTCTCATTCTTTTCTTCATCTTAGGCTCTGTTTTCTTCTCTTCTTTCCTGGACCACAAATTCATCAATTCAGCCCTCGATGGCTCTTTCTCAGCTTCTTCAAGTTCAGAATCTTCAACCGAGGCTATTTTGATTTCATCAATATCATTCACATTGTCATTGTCTCCTACATATAACTCCGTGATAGGTTGTGAGTTGATAATCACTTCATTGACATTTTCGTCCTCATCCTCTATCACTTCGTCATCGGATCTCCAATCAATTATTTCCTCCGGTACGAATTCCCCTTCCTCCAACTCCTCCATCTCATCCTCAAAATCAAATTCCATCACTTCTTCCTAAACATCTTTCAGCGCGTCTATCATTTCGCTCTCAAAAGCTCTTGAGGAACCAGCTTGATCTCCTTCACCTCCTTCAGCACCAGTCTGACTTGGCTCCCCCTAAAGTTCGGCATGTTGAGCAGCAGAAAAATCTACTGGCTCACTGTCTTTTGGTGCATCGGGATCATTTCCTTCGTCATCTTCTTCCCTTCTAAACTCCTCGGTATCCCTGCAACTAGTCTCCCCCTGAGCCTTTAGATTTTTCGTTAATTACTCAATAAGGGACCTGTTAGGCACAAAAAGGCCTCAGTCAAACCTGTTCTACATCTGAGGGGGAGATTGATAATCAAACCTGTTGATGCATTTGAAGGTTGAATTTAAGGCCTGTTATATGCCTTATTGAAACCTGAAAATGATTTGCAATATCAGTCTAAAGCTGTTCTATATGTTGCATGTGTTGCAACTAAGACAGTTTGTCCAAGCTGCTCTGTCTGCTGAACAGGCTGGACATAAACTGTCTACGCTGCTCTACACTGTTGAGCAGCTTGGGCAATTTTAAAGTGTTCTGTTCTTTGTGAACAGAACCTGTTCTTTGTGAACAGGCTAAACACTTTATGGAATATGTTTCCAAGTCATCATGTATTGTTTTTGACTACAAGATCAGTTTACAAAGTCGAAGACAAAGTGGAAAACAGAACTGCTCAGCCTGCCCAAGCTGTTCTGTAACATGAAGACAAAAGGTTATTTGAAAAAGGGTGACAGACCTTTTTCTTATATCAAAATAGGCCTTTACAAGGAACAAAGACGCAAAGTTGACATTCCTAAATTAGTTAAAGGCAATGCAACAGTAGACAAAGTAAAAAGACAAGTTCTGCACATGTGAAGACAAGTCTGCTTTTCAGAAAAGTGCAGAAAAGGTTATGTTGTCTTTTCAACAAGACTTTTCCTTTTCATTCTGTCCAATGAAGATGTTTCTCTGAGATCCTCTAAGTGACGAGTATAAAAGGAAGCTTCTAAGGTCAGAAAGAAGTGTGAAGAAAGCTAAGTGCTGAAACCAAGAGTGAACGTGCAAGTGTGATTTTCATGCATGCAAGCCTTCTGTGTAAATCAGCATCTGTGTGTCTAAGCTGTTTTACATAAGCTGTTCCCTTAAGTCTTGTAAACACAGTGAGTGCTTCTTAGTGAGTGTATTCATTGTATTCTAGTTTGAGTTTGTCTTAGACTAGTGAACATACTGTTGTATCTGTCATCTCAGCTTGAACTATTCCGCATTCAAGCTTGTTTGTAATTAACAAATTGTTGATAATACATACAAACATTGAGAAAAGAGTGTGTAGTTTTTAAATTGCTGTATTCACCCCCCCCCCTCTACAGCTTATAACCATATACTTTGGGAACCTCTCGGGACCTATAGGACCTCATAGTGCGGATCTCTGCAGCCTGGTCGGCGACGAATGTCTTCAGCTCAAGATTTTCTTTATCGATATTTGCATTGTGCTTGAAGTTCGCCGACGGCTTTCGTAAGTTGAAATATTTTGACTTGCTGGAAATCAACCTTGCTTCTGAGCTCCGAAAACCTTTGGTTGTTAGTGAAGGTGGATGAGGTTGATGGTATGGATGTGATAGGTGACGAGGTGATCGGTGGTGGAATTGATGATTGAACAGGTAGTGGTGGTGGTGGAATGGATGTTTGAGCTGATGGCTGAGCGGATGGAATTTCAGGCTCAGAAGCAGAGGCAGACAAAGCTCCCTGCATAAATTGATGCCTTTTGGCCCTTTGCCTCGGAACCAAAGGAGCTTTATCTTCAATTTCGAAGTCAGAGTCATCTTCATCCGAAGTTCCAGATGCTCTTCTTTTCTATGCCTCTTGATTTATAACGAATATTCTGGATCCGTATGTGGCTATTCGGATAGATGGATCTTCTGTCTCTTTCTCAACCTCGATCTCTTCTAATTCTTCTGACTCAGATTCAGATGTTGTCACAGCTTCACCCTCTACCTCAGGTATATATTTAACTATCTGGCGCAGAATATCTTCTTCATCAACTGGAGGCTCTAGAATATCTCCAACAAGCTCATTCGTAATCTCTTCATTTGCATGCGAGCCTTGAGCCCAAATCTCTTCCAACGTTTCCACCCGTGGATCAATTACGGGGGCTACACTTGAAGGACCTGTAGCATCCGTAGAAGGACCTACTTTTTCTGGCTCCTGCACTCTGCTTGTTGAAGGCCTTGTAGCCTGAATTTGTCTAACTTGAGCTCGTTGCCTCCTTCTAGGTTGTTGCTGAGGCCTCTACTGTTGCTGTTGTTGTGGCGGCTGCTGCTGTACTTGTACATCTCCAGCCCAGTTTGCACCTTCCGGGGCTTGAAAATCAGGATTCACCACAGCACCAAAAAGTGGTGCATCTACTAGTCTAGCCAACTCACCCCTACGGGCATTGTGTGCTTGGCAATCCGCAAAAATCCTCTTGTCGATCACTGCAACACTTTGAATCTTTGGGAATTGCGGAAGATTTGGAAATATATGTCTGATCAGCATCATCACGAACCTAGGACACATCAAAATCTTTCTCTTGCTGGAGCTGTTATTTGGTGAACAAACTCCGCAAAGAACATTTCAGAATAACTGAACCTCTGGTTGTAGACCAACGCGATCATTGCCGATTGCATCTTCGACACTATGTAGTCAGAACCGGCTTTCTTGGGAGCGAAGCACACCATGAAGACATGTGCCAGATATCTCCATTGCCCAGTTAAACCGCTCTTCATATATGTTGCCTTTGCCACATCAAGGCCATACCTCATTCTTAAGAACGCTGCTTGTCTAACTTCCAGTGGAAAGTCTATAGGTCCAGCTTCTTGCTCGGCTACCCCCAACGGCAAAACTCTGAGCAACACATCTGCTGAGAACACAAGGGGCTGCCTGCCTATTCTGGTCCTTAACACTGTTGGAGTAACTGTGCAGTCGACCTGCAGATGATCCCAAAGTTGCCTAACATCAGGCAGCACCATTTGGACATTGTGCGAAAGGGCATAAGAAACCCTTGAAGCAGCCAAAAAATCCACCATCTGGCGGAATGCCTGAGCTTCAGGCAACTCACGGTCTGGTGACACGACGATATTATGCTTTTGGATAAACGCTCTATCCCCCATATCTGCACAATAAAGTATACAATATATTAGAATGGACAAAATAAAAATAAACTTGTTTAAATTCAAATATGTTTTATTTTGAACTTATGTAAGTTCAAAATCCAACACATATGAATTTCTACAAGATTGATTTAAAAATTATCCAAACTTTTCGATTTTAACAACAAATTCGAATAACATATTCGAAACAAACCCTCATTCGAGTTTATTGGTATGTTCGAATTTAGTGACAAATTCGAAACCAAGAACAAACTCGAATGTCGGCACTTTAAAATCAAAACTCCAAGATTTAAACCAATTTAGACTTAGAAAATCACATTCATTAGTCCTAATAGGTTCTAACTGAAGATATTTGTCACTTCTTTGAAGTTTCACCGGTTCAAACTTTGTGATTTTGAATTACAAAGTTCAAACCCTTAAAGCCACAAAATCGGTCGATTTTTGTACAAATTAAGTCTAAATACTTCCTAAATCTTGTATAAAGATGTTGATTATACCTAGATTAGGTAGTATACTCGAACTCAAACTGACAAAACTTCGATTAACAGTGGAAAACTCGAAATACGACAAACTCGAAGCAGTAAACTCGAAATCGCACAATATAAACTCGAAGAACTAAATTCGAAAGTAGGTGAATAATGAATGTTCACTGTTGACCTATTTATACTAACCACCTTCGAATTTGTCTCCAAATTCGAATTTATTGCCAAATTCAAATGTAATGTTCGACTTTGGCTTAAATTCGAATTTAATCCGAAAATTTTGAAGACTTTGAAAATCTTTGAATTAAATTCAACTTTTCCAACTTTTTCGTGTAACGGAACAACTATGCAAAATTTATTTACCCTAAGCACAAGATTTTCACGCAAAGTTTATTTATTCAACTAAGAATGCATCATCAGAAACTTTGACCTTTTTCCTAGATAAAATAAAATAAAGGAAAATAAGGTAAAGTAAATTAAAAATTTTTTGAACAAAATTTAAACTTAAACTAATCTATACTATTTTTTAAAGGTTACATCCTATACTTAACACTAACAGAATATTTTTGGCGAGAATAGTCAAAGAAAGGTTCAATCGTATAGCGATGTCAAATACACACTTTCAGTATCTTACTTTCACACTTAGGAATTTTTTATTCCTTTTATTGTTTGTCGTGACACACATTTCTAGATGATTGTTGGTATTATTTTCCCTTTAAACATGTTACACTTCGGAATATCTTTTGGCCTTTTTATTTATCAAGAAATTACCTTACGTGACTCATACTTAGACATACTTTTATGATCAAGGCATACACACAATGATTATAACTTTTCGGTATTGCAAACTTTCTTTAAAAGGCAAATGTCAGACACAGGTTTGTATTTACATACAACAGAGTGTCTTAGTTTGTCTTAAAGTTTATTTTTAAACCAAGCAAGACAGCGGTGACAGGTCTGTACCGACGTCCAACAAAGCGACTTATCTTGCTAACTCGAGTCAAACCAGATGCAACAGGTCTGTACTTACGTACAAAAGAATTACTTGTTTTGACTCTCAACTCAGTATCATGATTTTTCTATTCTTTCCATTTCTTTAAGATGTATCTGATGTTGCTATACATCCCTAGAAAGTTTGCATACCTCATTTAGATTCAATGTCTGTATGTCTCTAACATAAAAATTAAGACCATTTGGTCATACATCTAAGTTAGTGACACGTCTGACTTTTTCTTGAATATTTTATTAGCCTTGAGACTCCCTATATGTATTATGCCTACCAACATATCAAACTAGATAATGTATAACACTTAGAATTTTAGGTGCATTATGTGTGAAAGCTTAACACTTAGAGATTGTAAAGACTGTGATAATTTTCGTCACTTTGAACCTATGTATCTAAGAATTAACTCATTTTCTGATATTCTCTTTTTTTTAACTTTTTATGGTTTTCTCTCTTTTTTCTTTTGATTTTCATAAATAAGAATAAGAAAATAAAATAACCTACTAACTTACTATAAAAGAAAACTATCCTAAGCTACTAAAATTACTATAAAAAGAAAGAAACGCTACTGCTATAAAAGGAAATAAACTCTACTAAGGTCAACTTACTCTGGATTACGCATTCCGTTTAGTTGAACTAAATACTCAAAACGTGACTTATCAAAAGCTTTGGTAAATAAATCCGAATTATTATCATCCGTTGCCACTTTTACCAGCTTAATTAAATTCTTTTCAGCACAATCTCGTATAAAGTGGTGTCTTATGTCTATGTGCTTGGTTTTATTGTGTTTAACTGGATTATTGGTTATTGCAATTGTTGACTAGTTATCTATCCTAATAGGAGTATGAGTATAAGTCAAACCGTAATCCCGCAATTGTTGTTGTATCCACAGAACCTGTGAACAGCAACTACCCGCAGCAACATATTCGGCCTCGCACGTTGACACGGCTACCGAAGTCTGTTTCTTGCATTGCCAGGAAACGAGCCTCCCTCCTAGGAACTGACAACCTCTAGTTGTTGACTTGCGAGTCAAGCTGCATCATCCATAGTCTGTATCCGTGAACACCTCCAATTCCAGATCTCCCTCCGCGTGATACCAAAGTCCCAGCTTCGGTTTCGACTTGAGGTATCTCAGAATCCGCTTCACAGCTTTCATGTGCATCTCCTTTGGATTAGCTTGAAACCTAGCACAAATACATACAACAAACATTGTATCAGGTCTAGAAGCAGCTAAATACATGAGTGACCCAATCATGGCCCGATATAATGTCGGATCCACATCAGTATCACTTTCTGTACCAGGTCCGAGATTATGATTCACTTGAATCGGCGTGCTGAAGTGAGCTGTCAGCTTGGTTCCTTCCATCCCGAAGCGCTCTAAGATGTCGTAGACATACTTCGTCTGATGAATAAACATGCCCTCCTTCCTCTGTTCGACTTGCAAACCCAAAAAGAAGTTTAACTCACCCATCGCACTCATCTCAAACTTTGACTTCATCACCTTTTCAAAATATGTGCACATCTGCTCGTCAGATGATCCAAAAATGATATCATCAATGTACACTTGTACCAAGATGAAATGTTCCCCTTTTCGCTTCACAAACGGCATACTATCTATTCTCCCTCTTTCAAACCCGTTGTCTAAAAGATGGTTGGATAGAGTCTCGTACCACGCCCTCGGTGCTTGATGCAATCCATACAAAGCCTTATCTAACCGATATACTCTGTCTGGATATTTTAGATCTGTAAACCCAGGCGGCTGTTCCACATAAACCAGTTCCTTCAATTTCCCATAAAGGAAAGCACTCTTAACATCTAGCTGGTAAACCTTAAAACCTTTGAAGGAAGCAAAAGCCAGAAACAAACGAATTGCTTCCAACCTTGCCACTGGCGTAAACACTTCATTGTAATCGATTCCTTCCTCTTGGTTGAAACCCTTTACCTCAAGTCTTGCTTTGTTGCGAGTGACTATACCCCAATCATCTCTCTTGCACTTAAAAACCCATTTGGTTCCTATTGCTATTTCTCCTCGAGGTAACGGAACTAACTCCCACACTTCTAGGTTCCTAAACTGTGACAGTTATTCCTGCATCGCTTCAACCCAAGAGTTGTCTTTTAGTGCCATTTGCACCTTTTTCGGCTCTACTTGCGAGATGAAACATGAGAAGAGGCAAGTATGAAAGGCCTCGGAGTCATTAATCATCAACAACAACACTGTGTTGTTATTGAACCTACTCCTAGTCCTCACACCAACATTAGGATTTCCTATGATACTCTCAATAGGATGATTCTTATTAATCCTAGATGTCTCTATCTCGTCAACCCTAAGAGTATCTCCCAAATTTGATCCTATCTCTCCTAACGGGGGAACGACTTCAGACTCCACATTTTATTCCTCATGGACACTGTCTTCAGAGATAGAATTTGTTATCTGATTTTCTTATGTAGGCACTTCAGAATCATTTTCTTCTGGAGATCTATCTTCAGTTGATGTAGGCTCGGATGTTGATGGAAAGGTGGTCCTTGGAAAAGTTTGACCCTCGTCATTCAAGTTTAATGACGACAAGTCCTATTCGATTGTACCTGCATTTCCATCCAAAGGAACGTTAAATGACTCAAACAATTTGTCATAATCAAATATTCATTCCGGACCTGTTTGGGGTTCATGTGTATAACTTGTGACATCAATGTTATACACAATCTCTAATGTACCATTTGATTTGTTAAAAACTCTTTTATTTGGTGAATTAGGCACATAACCTAGGAAATAACCTTCGTCAGCCTTTTCACCAAATTTTGGTTGATGTTTTGTTTTCATTAATGTACATGGTACCCCAAAAGGTTTGTGTAAGGTCTACTACTGCAAGATCTATCTAGACGCGGATCCGTTAACGAGTGCGGAATCCTCGTTGACGGTTAGACGGACAACTCTCAACCAACGGAAACACGGAGACTATTAGACGCTGAACGAACGACACACGAACGATCCTACGTACTAATTCTCTCCGAAACGGGACTCACCTAGCTGATAACTCGAGATCGCCTATTGCTTAATTCCTCACGAATTCTGCCAAAGGTCTACTAATCATTCGAGTCTATCCCTAATTATAGACCCTGATTCGAGTCTGTTGTGGGCCAACCTCGAATCTGGCCTAAGGCCTCATTCGAATCTGTCCATCTGACAGATTCGAATCTAACCTATTCGAATCTAAGGATACATTCGAATCTATCACAGATTCGAATGTCTTCCTTTACCTATTCGAATCTAACCAATACACTTAAACACTTACGTGATGAAACTTATGTCTTAACTTATGCTTGACATACTCTTTGACTTTTATGTTTGAACTTCTTGTAATATGTTACATCAAGTTCAAACACACAATCAATAACAGACAAACACATATTAAACATATATATCAAAACACTTGTTAATATTCAGAATATTACTTAAATCATAATGCAGATCGATTAGACTGCTATCGTCACACAGGGTGTACCAACAGACTCCCCCTTGACGATAGCTTCTAATTATTTATATTACATCAAATTTAAGTACTAGAGCTATAGATACTACTACCTGCACATAACCCTGCATCTATACAAACTTTAACTACCTTTTGGAACTTCCTGGCTTCAGATCTCCATGGTTCTGTAAAAAAGATAGGCTGATCATGAAGCTTCTTCAGGTCGTCCTTAGATAGGTTTATCAAATGCAGTGGGTCGTATACCTTCAAAATTACCTGCTCGTCTTGATCCTCCATTATAGCTTCAGCAGTATCAATCTCCAGGTACCACCACTTCATGTTGCTCAAAACATTTTGTGGCATTGGCTTCATTGGCACTCTTTTCAAGCATTTGACTGGCTTATAGATCATTCTAGCCCAAGGCCTTCCAGTATGAGGATCTATTCTTGATCCATCCTCGACCCTCTTTCCGGTCCTTGGCTTGAGTCGCTCAAATTTGCCTGATCGCCCTTCTTTTCTTATAATTCTTTCAATTACATTCGCGTAGGGATCATTTCCAATGTTGATCAGCTCCTTCCAGGCTAACTCTTTAACTTCAATCTTGGGCAAAGAATTAAACGCTTTCAATGTCCGCCTCAAGTATTGAAGTCCATCCCTTCTCTTCAAAATAAACAGCTGCAGTTCTCTGTCAAAGAACCAGCTAATAATCCCTCCTGAGAAGTTTCCGGCACTTGGAATTCTCATCGTCTTCTTCATCTTCAGCTGATCTTTCTTTTCTTCCTTCTTGAACCAAAGATTTATTAAATCAGCTCTAGATGGCTCTTTTTCAGCCTCCTCAAGTTCTTTATCCTCGACTGAGGCTACCTTGATGTAATCAATATCAATCACATTATGATTTGAGCTCTCATAAAATTCAGTGACTGGTTGTGAATTGATTATTACTTCATCAACATTATCGTCCTCGTCCTCTATCACTTCGTCGTCAGATTTCCAGTCAACAATCTCCTCAGGAATGAATTCCCCTTCCTCCAACTCTTCTATTTCATCTTCAAAATCAAACTCCATTAGCTCTTCTTCAATATCTTTCAGCGCATCTATCATGTCGCTGTCTAAAGTCCTTGAAGAACTAGCCTCTCCTTTTTCACCTTCTGTTTGACTTGGCTCCCCCTGAGATTGAGCAGCCTGAGCAGTAGAAAAATCTACTGGCTCATCCTGTCTTTGAGAGCTGGGATCATTGCCTTGGTTATCATCTTCATCATCGTCCCTCCGCCTCTGTACTTCTTGATCACGACACGACGTCTCCCCCTGAGCCTGAAGGTTTTTCATTAACCTGGCTCTGATACCACTTGTTAGGTCTACCAATGCAAGATCTATCTAGACGCGGATCCGTTAACGAGTGCGGAATCCTCGTTGACGGTCAAACGGACAACTCTCAACCAACGGAAACACGGAGACTATTAGACGCTGAACGAACGACACACGAACGATCCTACGTACTAATTCTCTCCGAAACGGGACTCACCTAGCTGATAAACTCGAGATCGCCTCTTGCTCAATTCCTCACGAATTCTGCAAAAAGTCCTCTAATCATTCGAGTCTATCCCTAATTATAGACCCTGATTCGAGTCTGTTGTGGGCCAACCTCGAATCTGGCCTAAGGCCTCATTCGAATCTGTCCATTTGACAGATTCGAATCTAGCCCATTCGAATCTAAGGATACATTCGAATCTATCACAGATTCGAATGCCTTCCTTAACCTATTCGAATCTAGCCTATACACTTAAACACTTACGTGATGAAACTTATGTTTTAACTTATGCTTGACATACTCTTTGACCTTTATGTTTGAACTTCTTGTAATATGTTACATCAAGTTCAAACACACAATCAATAACAGACAAACACATATTAAACATATATATCAAAACACTTGTTAATATTCAGAATATTACTTAAATCATAATGCAGATCGATTAGACTGCTATCGTCACACAGGGTGTACCAACAGTTTGAAGCCAGTTAAATTTGGTGGCCGTTTATTCAAAACTTCATAACAAGTTTTTTTCAATGATTTCACCGTAAGGACCCAGTTTAAAACATGGCATGCGGTATTCACTGCCTCCCCCCAAAAGATGGTAGGTAGCTTTGAATCCGAAAGCATAGTCCTTGCTGCCTCAATCAAAGTCCTGTTTTTTCGTTCGGCCATCCCATTTTGTTGTGTCTCATAGGGTGCACTAAGTTGATGCACTATGCCCTTTGAAAGGTAGTATACTCCAATAACCGTGTTTTTGAATTCTGTTCCGTTATCACTTCTAATTCGTTTAACCCTCGTTCCATAAGAATTTTCCACTTGCTCTAAGAACCCGATGAGCTTTGCAGCCGTCTCGTCCTTTGTACCTAAAAAGAAAACCCAAGAAAAGCGTGAGTAATCGTCAGATGTAACTAAACAGTACGAACTACCACCTATACTCCTTTTGTTGATTGGTCCGAAGAGGTGCATACGCAACAAATCGAATGTGGCAGCGATTGAGTTCTGAGTCTTGGACTTGTGTGCTTTCTTGTGTTGTTTTCCTTTCTTGCACGACAGACACTTGTCCTCGAACTGAAAACTCTTCATGGGAACACCTCGCACCAATCCATTTTTCGTAATGTAGTTCATTTTTCTTAGGTGCAAGTGTGCCATACGTCTGTGCCATAAAACCGATTCAGTCTATGAAGCTTTTGATAGTAGACAAATTGGTCCCATTGAAGATTCTGGCTTGTTCATGTTGAGCATGTACAGGTAATTCTTCCTTGGAGCCGTCATCAGTATCCATTTTTCAGGTACTTTTAATCACGGTTTCAGCACTAACGCCTCAGTATCAGTGAAAAGTACTGAGTTCTTCTTATCACAGATTAGAGATACACTAATGAGATTGTGAACCAGTTTATCAACGTGATAAACTTGATCCAATTTGATAGTCCCATTAGTGACCACTCCAGTACCGATGATATTTCCTTCTTTATTGCCAGCGAATGATACAAAGCCCCGATTCCCTCCCTTGAAGTTTTCAAGTAGACTTCTTTCCCCTTCATGTGCCTGGAGCAACCACTGTCGACGAACCATTTGTTGTTTAGACCTATAGTTATCTCCTGCACATGAAAGAAAATAGGTTAGTTATCACGGGGAACCCAAGCCATAACTTACTTGGTAATACCATTCTCGTCCACATACTTAAACTCTTTCAAATACCCATCTCTCCTTTCAGGTGACTTGGGTTTTTGAATTGGAGTCTGTTGTGGTGTAGAGGGATTTAAGTGCACTCTCGGCCTTTGTGTTGGCATTTGCTGTGGAGCTCTTGAATAGTTTCGATTATATGGTAATCCCGATTGATATCCCTGAGCTCTACCTGGTGTTTGATGTCTTACAGGAGTGTGTGACCTAATCGGAGTGTAAGCTATGCTAGGTGTAGTACTCCTATAAATCTGTTGTGGTCATGACCTAGATTGAGTAATGACTCTATTTGGTGAATTAGTCCTAATCACTTCTTTGGGTCGACCTAACACAGGTGTTTGTTTCACAGCATATTTTGGTGCAGCTTGCACAGTTTTCTCGGCATTTTGAGAACTACTAGTGCTTGCAACACTTGGAGAAGGCTTATATTGTTCTGGCTTTCCAGTTTTAGGTGTGAAGTCTACTTTCCTATGTGGACAAGTAGAAGCAACATGCCCTCTTTCGTGACATCTAAAGCAAGACATTTTGTCAATCGACTTTTTATGTGTGCCCTTTGACTTAGGTGTCTCAGTAGTGTCTGGTTCTTTTGTTTCAAATTTGTGTTGTCCTACAGGTTTATCACTAGAGGATGGCACATATTTAACCTTCTTAATCTTGATATTATTAGCAATCACCTTAGTTTCTTTTGCTTTAGCAATTTCAGACACTGGTTCCGGTATTTCCTCTGATTCAACAGATTTTTCAGTTTTCTCCTGAGGTTGAGGTACATAATTATCGTTGAAAGGTGGAGGACTCTCATGATACCCTAGACCTACAGGCTTCTTAGACTGACGTTGTGCATCTAAGAACTTCCCTAGGTTGAGTGATGAGTTCCTAAACTTTTCAAGTTTACTATTTACCTCAACTACCTTTACCTTAGATTCGGCTAGCTCTACTTCTTTGGTTTTAAGATCTTTTGTCAATGCATCAACATGTTCGTATAGCAGTTCTAATCTAACACACTGTTCACTAAGTTTGTCCTTTAGAACTACGACATCTTGTGCATCGGCCTTAAGCTTATCCCTAAGATCTTCCTTTATATCTACTAGGCTAGCGTTGTCTGAATTTAATGAATTATTCTGAGCAGATATAATTTGACGTGATTCAAGTACTAACTTTAACTTATCGTTAGACGTAGCACATGAAACATATAAATCATGGAAAAGAGAAAAGTTCAGAGTTAACTAGGCATGATCTGATTCCACGTTGGCCATCTGTGCGGCGAACTCCAGAATTGTCTGATCAGCTGACTTTTCTACCCACATCGGACTGCTTTCATTCTGATTGCTGTCCCCTGTAATTTCCTCTCCTCCATCACTTCCAGTCTCAGTCACTTCAGCCATAAAGGCTCTAGCATTCGACTCTGGATGTGTACTCCAGTCATAATGTCACACCCCGTTACCCCGGTTGGCAACGAAGCGTGACGTCGCGGAAGCGTAACCATAATCATAATGAACGACCACTATATGGACGTTTTTAAAATACATCGTTAAAGCTTTAAATGCATAGCAATGTTTTACATAGTCTGATACGAGAATTGAAGTTCGCACAAATACAGAGATTTAATTACATAATTAAAATATCCAAAAATAATGCTGCTAAATCTCCGTAAATTTTGAACATGCATGCGACTCCATGGATGCGGAAGCTTGAAAGTAAAATACGTCCGAAGGCTTACTTCCCTTAATTTCCTGAAAATACACGTTAAGTACGTCAACAAAAATTGTTGGTGAGCTCATAGGTTTACACGTAAATCTGACACGTATGGACAACAATAATAGAGATTGAATTTATAAAATCATAAATTCCTTGTTATGTATTACATATAACCATCATTCGCAAATTTATCGGATTAATTGATTTCCCGATTCATCGCACCGATGAATTTGATTCTAATTGAGTTGAATTTTCTAATAAACCTTGTTAATCACTTGATTAATTTCTAATGACCACTGATTAGCTTATAATTGGCTATTAAATATAGATTAGGGCTTTGTTGCTAACCTGGTTTAGTGCCGGATG
The DNA here is from genome assembly GCA_020465985.1 of Centrapalus pauciflorus. Taxonomy (NCBI): domain Eukaryota; kingdom Viridiplantae; phylum Streptophyta; class Magnoliopsida; order Asterales; family Asteraceae; genus Centrapalus; species Centrapalus pauciflorus. The sequence goes on along the minus strand of JAANYP010006838.1, from coordinate 33,682 downwards.
TTACAGTCTTCCCCTGTTAAAGGAATTTCGTCCCGAAATTAGCTGGTGTTCTCCACTGCTTGAGTATTTGAGAACAGCTGAAGGTATTTTTCCCGGAACTGATCTTCGCGTTCCCACGTAAATTCAGGACCTTGCTTAGAGTTCCATCTGACTTTTATTATCGGGATCCGACTGTGCTTGTGTTTCTTTATTTCTCGGTCCATTATTTCTACAGGTTGCTCAATGAAGTTCAACTTATCGTCTAACTCCAGCTCGTTCATGGGTATAACGAGTGATTCATCAGCCAGACACTTCTTAAGATTGGACACGTGGAAGGTATTATGAACGTTACTAAGCTTTGGGGGCAGATCGAGTCGGTAAGCTACCGGGCCAATTCTTTTGGTGATCTTGAATGGTCCGATATAACGAGGATCGAGTTTTCCCCGTTTCCCGAAATGGATTACGCCTTTCCAAGGCGAGACTTTCAACATTACTTGATCTCCCTCTTCAAATTCCAAATCCTTACGTCGAATGTCTGCATAACTTTTCTGTCGATCCCGCGCGATCTTTAATCGGTTACGAATCTGGGCTATCTTCTCTGTAGTCTCCTGGATGATCTCAGTTCCAGTAATCTGACTATCTTCTCTTGTACTCCGGGGTCACCATTTGAGGGCACAGAATACTTAGTTCATGAAATCGGTTGGTGTACCCGGCTACATCCGTTCCCTTCATTGCTAGATTCCAAAACTCCGACTCCATCTTCTGTAACTCATTCCTTGAGCAATACTCATCGGTCATCATCTGCTTCAACTCGGTCCAGGCGAATTGGTAAGCTGCATCAATTCCCACAGACTGGGTGTATGAGTTCCACCATGTCAGGGCGCTGTCTTGCAGAGTGTGGGTGGCAAACTTTACTTTGTCTCCTTCTATGCATCCGCTAACACGGAAGACGGATTCCAACTTTTCGAACCATCGTACTAATCCTACAGCTCCTTCGGTCCCATTGAAGTATCGGGGTTTGCAGCTCAAAAACCCCTTAATACCGCAACCTTTAGGGTGGGTTTCAGTTCTTCCTGTGGTGCGGCTAGCACCACCATCTCTGTTAGCTGAACTATTTCTGTTGGTCTCGTAAGTGGCTATAGCAGCAGCCACTCTTTGTGCAACTAGCTCCTCAATTTCAGCGGCGCTCATAACTCGTCTCGGCGGCATTATCTTAAAGTTTAAAGAAAATAACATAGCTTAAGAAGTTGAATCTTAAAGATGTAAATTTTTCTTAAGGCACAACACTATAATCATCAAACACAATTTCATAAATAACTTGCAATTTTCATTAATCATTCATAATTTTCTTACATTGGGGGCGGGTTATTACCCGAAAATTTTAGTCCTACACTATTACATAATAAGTTCCTAATACTACAAAGATAGAGGGGGGTATTAGGTGTGAGAGTGATCAGGGGTCTCTCCCTTTTCTAAGGTATTGAGCGCTAAGTCAACTCCTCGATCCGAGCTTGGCTTTCGGCTAGTTGCTGCCGAAGCTCATTCAGTCCGTCCTGCTGAATAGAAAGGGCGTGCTGATTGGCACAATATATGTTGGAGTTTTGTAACTCCTCCCGCTCTAAACGAGCGGTCATCTCTCCGATATCTAGGTTAAGTGACCGAATTTGGTGATCATACCTGGTCGACCGTGCTACCAAAAGTGGTATGGTCTGATCGGCGGTTTCTTGAGTGAGTGACGAGATAGGTGCGGAGGATGGTCCTCCAATCTCAAAGTGGGGAGGGATTCCCTCCTCTTGCCTTCATTCCCGGAGGGTTTCCGGTATAAAGCCCCATCGTCAGGCGTTTGCCCGTCGTCTTGGTGGTGAACTTGGTTGTGGTGCTGGCACGGGGATAGACTCCCGTCTTGGCATGAAAACTCTCTTGCGGGGCGTATAGAGCATCTTTGGGCCAATTGGGTGAGGGCGGTATGGTTTGAATGATGGAACCTCTGGGTGATACGGGATATAAGAGGGGACCACCGGGGGTGGTGGATCGTCTCCGGATTTGTCTTCCTCCATGGGTTCCTCCTCCATGGGTTCTTCCTCGGATTCCTCCATCGGGTCCTCGTCCTCCGAGGGGTCTTCCTCCTCGGTCGGGTCCTCCTCAGAGAATACTTCCGGATTGTATGGGCTAGTAGGGGTATACTCCTCTTCTGAGTCGGACAAGATGATTATCTCTTGGTGGGACATGTTTTCTGCTATCAAGGTCCATGCATAGTCTTTCAGTTAGTTACAAGTTACAAAATATTTTCTAAAATCAGTAAATCTTATGTGCAGTTATAGTCTAGGGTACTAATGCAACCTAGTTCACTATAACTATGGCTGTGATACCAATCTGTCACACCCCGTTACCCCGGTTGGCAACGAAGCGTGACGTCGCGGAAGCGTAACCATAATCATAATGAACGACCACTATATGGACGTTTTTAAAATACATCGTTAAAGCTTTAAATGCATAGCAATATTTTACATAGTCTGATACGAGAAATGAAGTTCGCACAAATACAGGGATTTAATTACATAATTAAAATATCCAAAAATAATGCAGCTAAATCTCCGTAAATTTTGAACATGCATGCGACTCCATGGATGCGGAAGCTTGAAAGTAAAATACGTCCGAAGGCTTACTTGCCTTAATTTCCTGAAAATACACGCTAAAATACGTCAACAAAAATTGTTGGTGAGCTCATAGGTTTACACGTAAATCTGACACGTATGGACAACAATAATAGAGATTGAATTTATAAAATCATAAATTCCTTGTTATGTATTACATATAGCCATCATGCAACCGAAGCTTAATTTAAAATGAGTTTGCCCTGTGCAGTATTCCCATACGTAATACCGTTTGTTGAATATATATGCACCCGCTGTTAGCCAATCCGACTAACCCGAGTGGGGGACATGACTCCCAATAGATCTATCCACACTATATTCGCGCTTACAAATAAATGTAATTTACGGTTCATGATATCAGAGCTAATGAAACCACATGTGTAATACATAATATAAATGAAAATATTTCCGTGTCCATATAAAAACGAAGCATGATATATCATCCCCAAAACATAACAGTGTGAAAATAGGGGCTATGAGAACTCACCGAGAGTGTGATGGTGAAAACTAGCGTAAAAAGCTTTTAGCGTAAAGTGACGGATGATGCACCGAGCGAGATTAAACGGGTCCTAAATGATAATAAGGACTTAATATCTCTAATATATGATGATATATATATTTATAGATTTTTATGTCTTAAATCACCCAACATTACAAGTTTATAAATGAAATTCGCTTAAAACGTCAAGTTTATATATATATATATATATATATATATATATATATATATATATATATATATATATATATATATATATATATATATATATATAATTTTCCAGCTTTTTCGGAGGTTTTTCGGCCTACTTTGAGGCTGTGTTTGACCAAGCTCCAAAATGTTTTAGACATTGGTTTTCTAGGACATTAAACTAGTATATACAAAGGATTTTTAGAATCAAGAACGGTCATTTTTCGAGATGTTTAGGTTGGTGAAAAAGCTCGTTAAAAACCCTATGTTGGCCATTTTTGAGCTGTCAAACTTTCGGTTTCCCAAATAATTTCTGGAGGTCTTAAATTCCAAAATAAATTATGAAAGAATTCCAGATCTATAGTTAAGACATAGATCTAACTTTCAGACAAGAATCAACTCTTATCGTTGAGTTATGAATTAGTTATGATTTTTCAAAGTCGACATAGATTTTCTGCCGAAAATCCGTAGTTTATAAACTTGAAACAACTTATGATTCTTGTTGTTTATTCAAACACTATTTGTATAAAAGTTATAATAGTTATAAAAACACATATATATCACATGTTTTCATAATATTAACACTTTTATAATGTGTTCATATATTCATAAACACATTTAAAGAAACAACTTAAAAATAAAAACCAGAAACTTATAAACTTGAGTTTTTATGAAACTTGTTGTTGTAGTTGATTATATATATTATGCAAGACTTATATAAACATAAATATAAGATGATATAAGCTAGTATTTACTTACTTTGATGAATTCTAGGAATGAAAATGAGTAGAAGACTTGGTCTTGAAAGAGTTGCACAAGAAATACTTTGAAATATTTGAAGAACACCAAAATTGGAATTTTGCTCTTTCACTTGGCCTTGGGGGCCGGATTTGAGAGGAGAAGAGAAGAGGGTTTTTGTTGTTGTAAGAGAGGAAATGAATGGAGTTTAAGTCCTCTATTTATAGGCAAAGGAAAGAGTCTTGTAATCATGAAAGATATGGGAGGTGGAGATTGTGTGCAAGTTTGCACAAGCATGGTGATGAAAAGTTGATGTAGATGGTGCAAGGTTGGAAGATTAAAATATTGAGGTTGGGTACTTTGATGAGGGTGGCCGGCCATGTGATGAAATTCTTGTGTATTTTCATTTTTTTTAAATGTATTTAGAATGTATTCTTGTATTTCCCTTTTCTTGTAAATTCAAAAATACTTTTAATGCATTGTTTTAATTAATTGTTTTAGTCTTGCATAATTAAGGTTAAGTAATTGTATTAGTGCATGATTAGTGTCACTAATCATAATTTTATTATGTACTTAGTTGAATTAATCCCTCATATCGCAAATTGATCGGATTAATTGATTTCCCGATTGATCGCACCGATGAATTTGATTCTAATTGAGTTGAATTTTTCTAATAAACCTTGTTAATCACTTGATTAATTTCTAATGACCACTGATTAGCTTATAATTGGCTATTAAATACAGATTAGGGCTTTGTTGCTAACCTGGTTTAGTGCCGGATGTTACACGTAAGTTCCATCTAGCTGTCTGTCTGATGTGACGTTGGATAACAGACCTGCTATATTCGCCTGACTGGTTGAACTACCCGGCAGATATCGCCCTTGAGATTGATTCTGATACTGGTTTTGGTAGTTTTCTACTTTCGGACTCTGGCACTCTCTAGCGAAGTGTCCTAAACCCTGACAGTTGTAACACTTAACCTTGGACATATCAAATCCAATCTTATTGTTAATAACGTTAAGATTTCTGCCCGTTCGCTTGATGAACTTTTTAACTCTCTGAGTTACCATGGCCAGTTGCCATTGCAGATCCATCTCTTCTAGATCATCAGGATCTACCTGATCGTAATCCTCATCCCAAAGCGCAGGATCGTTGATTTTGCCCTGAACGCAATTACCGTAAGCGGCCACAAATGAAGCCAACAAATTCAGATGGTCTTCATAAGATTTTGCGCTCATAGGCATTTTTGAATACCCTTGAGATGTAGACGCAGGTGTAGCCTGATTCTGCTTTTCTTCTGGTCTAGCAAACCCTAAGAAAGCTCTACTTACTGAGTCTTCTGATTCAGCCAGTGTTGATGCCTCTCCCGAGAAGAATGTTGTAGTCGTCTTCACGTCTGTTGCCCCTGAGGATTTGGACTCCCCAAAGTACATGTCCGGATCTTGTACTTGATCGTAATCCCTTTCCTTCTTAAGCAATTCAAAGTGATATGCCCTCAGCGTTCCGATAACACTGTCTATAGTAAGAGTATAGAATTTGTCTTCATCATGCTTTATTAGTGCCACATACATTTCCCATTTAGCAGGCAAAGCATCTAGAATCTTGTTAATTTTCTCTGTTTAACTATACTCCACATCAAGGCTGTCTAACTCAGTTAATAAGTGATATAATCTGGTAATTGTCTCATCCAGCTTTTCGTTCTTCAAGGCTTTGAAGATGGCGAACTGCTGATTGAGCATTTCCATTCTATTCTTTCTGACCCTCGGGTTACCCTTACATCGTTTCTCTAAAGCATCCCACAGCTCTTTTGCTGTCTTTTGATTGCAGAAAGTGTGTCAGATCTCCTGAGGAACGCCATTCTAATGATTGCGAATGCACGGTTCTCGGCTTCATACAGCTTTTTGTCGTCGTCTTTCATCTTTGAATAAGGCACAACCTTCTGTCGTCCTTCATCTTCAGCCGTAGGTGGAATGTATCCTTCATCAATACAAATCCACATCCGCATATAATTAAACTTCGTGAAGTCGGCAAACCTATCCTTCCACCAGTAATAGTCCTCTATTTTCATCAACTTCAGTGGTGAATTCACGTTTCCGACCTCGTGATCCATCTCAATGAACCTCTGTAGACTTGTCATTGTTTCAAATATTTTTGAATTCAAACTTAATTAATTTAAAGTAATACTTTAGAATTTGGATAAATTCGAATTTATTTAATTTTAAACTGGTTTGGAACTAAATTCGAAATTAAGTTTGAAGTCCAACTATATTCGAAATTAAAGACAAACTCGAAGGTCCTCTTAAATTCGAAATCCCAATTCGATTTTAGTGTAAAATCGAAAATCCAAGCAAATTCGAATAGGCCAAATTCGAATCAAACCTTAAGGAACCTCGAATGGAGAGTATTTTCAGTCAAACTCGAAAATGAGCAAACCCTAAAACCCTCTTAATAAACTCGAGCGCCGCAAATTCAAAAAACGGCTAATACTTCGAGTTTTTCAAGTTTTGCAGATTAAACCAATATTTTTACGAGTAAAAATACTGATTTCGATCAAAAACCTGAACTACAACAAAGTATTTTCCGAGATCTGACTTGATAAGCTCGAAAAACCTCCAACAATGTGATATTATCCGTCCAAAACGTCAAGAAACCTAGGATGTTGCTTATGAACACGAAGAACACGAAGAACACCCCAAAGTCTCTGATACCACTTGTAAGGTCTTGACTCTACGGATCTATCTCGACGTGACACCGTCCAACGAGTGCGGAATCCTCGTTAGCGGCTTGACGGTAACATCACACACACGGGAACACGGAGACTATCACGGTGCTAGACGAACGACTACGGACGCCCCTACACGATGATTCTCTCCGAAACTAGTCTCTAGAAACTTGCAAGTTCGAGATCGCCCTTTTGCTTATTCGCTCTGAAATTCTGCAAAAAGTCACATAATTAATCGAGTTAACACTTAATTATACTGACAGATTCGAGTTTGTCTAGGACAAATTCGAATCAGGCCCAAGGCCCATTCGAATTTGTCCTCATTGACAAATTCGAATTTACCTCAATGTCAAAATCGAATTTTACCTCAAATTTGAATTTCACATATCAAACTTATATTTGAACTTATGTCATAGCTTATGTTTGAATTTCTCTTTGAACTTTATGTTTGAAGTTCTTGTAATACATTACATCAAGTTCAAACATACAATCAACCAATATCAAACACACATACACATATATCAAATACTATTCAATATTCAATACCAACTTACTTGACTTACACAAAATGTTATCAAAACTTAGACTGCTATCGTCACACAGAGTGTACTAACACATGTTTCCCATAGGCACTCTTTACCATCCATCAAAAGACTTTTAAAACCTAGTGCTAATTTTCTGAATGTGGATGTCCCATTGCCTTCTGCAATGCTGGGCATCAATCCAGGAAACAGAGGAGAGGGTCCTGAGCAGGCTCAGCCATCCATCACTGCTTCACCCCCAGGACCCCAACCCACTCCTCATGATACAAACATCCCATCTGCTCCTTCTATGACACATACATCCCCACCCCCCACACTCCTAAAATACAATAGACAAAAGGTTTCAGGAGCTCCTTCCTCCTCAGCCCAAGCACAAGTGCCAAATATCCCTGTGCAGGAGGACACTTCTGCACAGAATATCCAAAGGGAACCTACTGAGGACTCTCCCATCCTCAATTTGGAGGTGGACATTCCATTAGAGGATGTCCATATGGGATTTGTGGCTGACACTACTGATGTCTCTGCACAAGAGGCACAGGCCAGTCTCAACATGTCTAAGACCACTCCCATGGCAATAGAGGGTGTGCAAGCGCCTTCTGGAAGTCCCCAGTACCAAGAACAAAGGGGCCCAGATGTTTCTACCTCTGCAATTCCTGCCAGTGATAGATCTCAAAAACCACTATCATTTGAAGATCTTGAGGCTAGTCTGCAACTCATGGCATTAACGGATCAACAGCTGAAACATGTTGTAGCCATATTGGAACATTATAAATTCATTATTGCTGCACACGGGGTAAAAATCACAGCTCTGCTACAGACCATAGCACCCCAAAATCAACGACTGGACTATTTTCATCAAGGGTTCACACTCTATGGAAACAAAATTATACAGCTTCAGAGATTGGTTCGAACCCTGCTTGCAAAGGTCTTTGGTCCACCTGGCCAAACCAATGCATCCAAAAAGGGGGAGGATCCGGAAATCCCACCTTCAGTCCAAACAGCTTCAACCTCCCCTCCAACAGTTCCATATTCTAGGCTAACAGTCCTAACAGCTACTCAAGCTGCTCCCATCACGACAACTGGAGTTGTCATCAGAGAAGGTTCTCAGGCTCCTGTCACAACAGTCCAATCTACAGCAGTCCAATCTACATCATCAGCTTCCAAAGATAAGGGTAAAGGCATTCTAATTGAATCTCCAAAGATAAAATTCTCTTCTAAAGAAGCCCAGGTTGCTCATGATGCTGAACTAGCAAGGAGACACTAGCAGAAGAACAGGATGAACTCTTAGACCAGCAACCTCATGAACAAATGAAAGACGATGAAACCTTAGGTGACTTTCTAAGAGGGTTTGTGGTCAAGCAGAATCAAAAGAAAAGGAAAATGCCAAAAGGGCATTCAAAGGCAGAACATAGAAAATTTTTGATAAACTTCTCTGCATCAGTTGGACTATCAAGAGTAATGGCTCAGTCATGGCCAACAGAAAATCTTCAGGCCTTATATGACAAGGAGAAGGAAAAACAAGAAGCAGCCAAAGTCTCCCAACAAGTCCATTGCCAACAAGAACCAATTCAAGCCGTTGCTAGTGATCCTCCTCCTCAAACAAAGATTGATCAGGTTAAGAGAGTGTTGTTTGAACAACAGCTTCAAAAGGCAATAGAAATCGAAATGGCCCTGCATCAGTATGACTTCTCCAAACCGCCTATTACTTACTGGTATGCTAAATCAATGGATGAAATTGATTTTGACTATCATTTTGTAATCAGAAGAGAGGCTGGTCCAGAAGAAGAATATTAGAGCCCAGCTCAGATGGCACAAAGCTAACAAGAGATGATCTGACAAAAATGCATCACATTGGAACTGTTAGCCACTCAAGATCTCAGTGTGTATGTGTTCAAAGAAATGTAAAAGATCTTAGAAGCATATTTGATCCAGAGTCTACAAGAGCAGAAATAGAAGCTGCCAAGGAGATGAAGATTGTACAGGTTGATGTATATGCAAAATCAATGACATACACTACAAAAAAAAAATGCCATTTAGTGCCATAATTTTTTAGTGGCATAATCATGATGTGCCACAATATGCATAAATATGGTGGCACTTTTCATGTGCCATAAAATATAACCCATATTTAGTGTCATAATTTTTACTTGTGCCACAAAAGTATTTGACTATTCCTGGCATTATATTAAATATGTCATTATTGTTTAATATAATTAATGGCATTTCATCCTATTATGCCATCAAATGTTTAAACTAATTAAAAAAATATATTTATCTCTTTATTTTTTATATATGGTTCCCTCTTTCCCTTTAAAAAAAACCATTCCCTCCAAAAAACTTGCAACTATACGCCCTAGGTCACAAAATCGACTCTATCATGCTCTGATTAAGGGTTGGCTGGTTGTGTTTGTTGATCTCGGACTCCAATCCGCAGGTATTCAATCATCCAGTTATATTCAATTTGATTCACGCACACACACATGGTAGCCTCAATTGATGTTGATTCACGCACACACACATGGTAGCTTTGATCGATGATGATTCACGCACACACATGGTAGCTTCGATCGATGTTGATACATGAACACACACATGGTAGCTTCTTCTATTCAACTCTGTTAACCTTTATGATTCTGGATATGGGTTATTTAAGTCGATTATAGTGGACTCTTTGATTCGGTTGGTGACAATCGATCATCACTTGTTAATTGCACGAGACCAGTATCCAATAATCATATTGTCACACCCTTGCCACATTTAACCACAATTACAATTCACTCAGGATTAATCACCAACAAACATCTGCATAATGATCTGATAACTTAATTAAAGTGCGGAAGCAAAAATACGAAAACAAAATAATACGATTTTGTTAAACACCCTACGGTGCTACATATGTTACACGTCTAAGTCTACAAACTCGAAAGTTTTACATCATCCCCAAATTTATTACAACAATAGTTCCATAAACCAAATACCAAGATAGACAATAGAACTCTTCAAATACTTCAACACGCGCCCTACCTAGATGGTCCCGCTGCGGATTTCCCTTTTCCTGTAAAAGTGAAGCAACTGAGGGGTAAGCGAATTGCTTAGTGAATACCATATGATTTTACACATTCTACAAATCTTTATGATGCCAACCAGAGTAACCACGGTAACACATACCGTATACTCCACACGTACCCAAGGTACGCAAACCCAAGTCGCAGCTCCTTCGAGCTGACACTCGGCATAAGAAAACCAACCATATGAGGCACACATTACATCGGGGATGACTTACTGTCTATCCTGACCACAGAGGTGTCAAACTCTTGGTCATATAGCACAGTAACATCAGAGTACAGATGCGACCACGCAGGTCCATCAAAAGGATGCACAACAAATGAACGGACATGCAACAAGTATGAATGTGCGTCAATATATATACGCAAGTTAGTAGAGTGCCAAACGATAATTTAAACAACATGCCTCAGCAGGCAAACCAAAACCTAAAGCAGATGTAACAATGTTAAAATCAAAGGTACACACAGTGGGTGCGTTTTTAAGCTTCAAGTCAATTTTATTTCTCCTCGGGATTTCAACCGGATCCACAAGTACCCCACTGTGGGTTAAACAACACCACAAGGGACCAATAAAGTCAGTTGTATCAAAATATTGTGTCAATAACTGGCCAGCTTCATAAAACTATTTTTATAAGTTTTTGCAATAATTGATCCCCATTTCGGATCCATGTCCGAATTCGGACCCCCAATTTCGGTCCCCAGTAAATTCGAACCTATGCCCATTTCGGACCAGATGTAAATTCGAACCATAAATCAAGTTCGGACCTCCAAAGTTCCCAATTCGGACTATTGCAATTTCGGACCCCATCCGAATTCGGACTCCATTCGAAATACAACACTTGTAAATATTTTGATATATTAAATATCATGAAATCCGGGCTTCATCCGAATTCGGACCAGATCCGAGTTCATCTCGGATCCGAATTCGGATCCCACCCCATTCGAACTTGTGCAGTCTTATTATTTCCAGATTTAATCCAAGTCATTTTTGGTACTAATTCAATACATGAAATAAATCACACCAACTTAAATACACTTGATTTCAACCATTTTAACACTAACATTAACACTTTCATGTACCAATTTACATCCTTTTTGACCATTTTTGTTCATCCATCGAACACACACTATAAACACACACTAAATCTTCAAAATCATACTTTCAGTTCGAATCAGGAGCTGAAATTTAATATGTAGCATCATAAACACCAGATTTAAACTAATCCACAATAACATCATACATGCATTCATGTTTGCAACACCAAATCTAAGTTTCGGTTCTTATAAAAACCGACCCAAAACTCTTAAAATCGAAGAGTTCAAGTAATGTTTACCTTAGAGAGAGAGAGAGCCGAGAGATGAGAGAGAGAGTTCTTTGGTGAAATGAATGACTTTAAAAGGTTTCACCCCTTTTATTCCACACTTTCAACTTTTGGCACATTTCACCCTCTACTTATCCGGTTCCATTAAATACTGATTTTTATAAAATAAAAGAGTTCTATCTTTTATTTATTATCCTTAATAATTATTTTCACTCAATAATTTAAAATTCTAAATTTCCATATAATGCAACCAACTTTATAATCAATCCAAATTCGGTACCAACTTTCATAATTCAACTTAAATTACATTAATTTAAAAATTCATCTAATTAAACCTCAATTACAGTAATTTTAATCTGAGGATGTTACAGCATGGGCTCCACCACGCTCAAACTTCATCCTCGAAGTTATTCGGATCCAAAAAGTTGTGGATATTTCTTTAACATCTCACACTTAGTCTCCCAGGTATGATTCGCTCCTTTATGATGCTTCCAACGTACAAGGACCATTTCGATCTCTTTGCTTCTTAACTTCTTCACTTTAGTATCCAACACACACTCCGGCTCCTCCACATAACGAAGTCTTTTATCAATCTGCAATTCAGTGTGATCAGCCTAATCTTCGTTTTCGGTTGTGAACGACTTTCTAAGGTTCCCCACATGGAACACCGGGTGTATGCCCGACATTTTTTCAGGCAACTCTAAACGGTAAGACTGGTTCCCTACTTTCTCAGTTATCTTGAATGGTCCGACGAATCTTGGAGCCAACTTTCCTCTTTTCACAAATCGTGTAACATCTCTCATAGGTGACACTTTCAGATACACCCAATCATTCACATCAAAACTGATTGGTTTGTGCCTCCTGTCGTAATAACTCTTCTGACAATCCTAGGCCGCTTTCATATTCTGTCTCACCAACTGAATCTTCTCATTCGTTTCCTGCAATAATGTCGGCCCAGCAATCGGCGTCTCTCCGGTTTCCCTCCGACACGTAGGAGTCCTGCACCTTCTCCCATACAGAGCTTTAAACGACGCCTTCTTTATTGTCGCATGGTAACTATTATTATATGAAAACTCGATCAGTGGCAAATGATCGTCCCAATTACCACCGAGATCCAATATGCACGACCGCATCATATCTTCAAGCGTTAGGATGGTCCGCTCACTCTGACCATTAGTTTACGGACGGTAAGCCGTACTCATCGCAATCCTTGTTCCTAACCCTTCTTGTAATGCTGATTAGAAGTTTGAAGTAAATCGGCTGTCCCGGTCCGATAAAATGGACTTCGGTACTCCGTGTCTAGCAACGATCTCATCCATGTAAATGTGAGCCAACTTTTCCAACGAATAACTTTCCCGAATAGGTATAAAGTGTGCCGACTTAGTTAACCGATCAACTATCACCCAAATTATATCATGTTGATGCCTAGTTTTCAGCAATTTTGTAACAAAGTCCATCGTGATATGCTCCCACTTCCATTCCGGAATGGGAAGCGGTTGCAAACTTCCGTAAGGCTGTTGGTGTTCGGCTTTCACAAGCCGGCAAGTCCTGCATCTCTCCACGTACCGTCCAATATCTTTCTTTAATCCGGGCCACCAAAAGTCTGCTTTAAGTTCATTGTACATCTTTGTGCTCCCGGGATGTACAGAAAACTTATACTAATGTGCTTCTTCTATGATCACCTTTCTCATGCCTCCATACTTTGGCACCCAGATTCTTCCGTACACACCTTTCAAACCCGATTCACTAGTTTCCATATTCTTAATTTGTAGTCTTATATCCTCAACACCAACATTTTCTTCTTTCAAGGCTTCATCTTGAGCGGCCTTAACATTATTTAAAATCGTAGATGTTAGCATAGTATACGTCATCACGTAGCAGCAGTCCTTAGCATAAGCTTTTTGACTCAAAGCATCGGCTACCACGTTAGCCTTTCCGGGATGATAAAGAATTTTACAATCATAATCCTTTATTAATTCCATCGAACGTCTTTGTCTCATGTTAAGCTCTTTCTGACTGAAGATATATTTCAAACTCTTATGATCTGTATAGAGTTGACACTTAGTTCCATACAGATAGTGTCTCCACAATTTCAATGCAAAAGTAACTGCAGTCAACTCCAAGTCATGAGTCGTATAATCCTTCTCATGCTGCTTTAACTGTCTCGAGGCATACGCGATTACCTTTCCACGCTGCATCAGTACAGCGCCTAACCCCAATCTTGATGCGTCCGTGTAAAACATAAAATCATCATTGCCCTCCGGTAGAGCAAGTATCAGCGCTTCACTTAGCGTCTTCTTCAAGATATCGAATGCCTCTGGTTGCACAGTTTCCCAAACAAAAGGTGAATTCTTCTTTGTTAATGTAGTCAAAGGAACTGCAATCTTTGAAAAATCTTTGATAAACCTCCTATAATAGCCCGCCAGCCTAAGGAAACTTCTAACTTCCGTAGCTGAACGAGGCAGCTCCAAATTCTTTACCACTTCTACCTTAGCCGGATCTATAGAAATCACAGCTCCCGAGATAACATGTCCATGAAACTGAATTTGTTGCAGCCAAAACACACACTTCGAGAATTTGGCATACAACCTTTCCTTTCTTAACAACTCCAAGAACTCTTTTAAGTGATCAGTGCTCAGCCCCAGATTTAGAGTACACCAGAATGTCATCAATAAACACGATTACAGACTTGTCTAACATCGGTCTGCACACTCTATTCATCAAATCCATAAAAACAGTCGGGGCCTTGGTTAACCCAAAAGGCATAACCAAAAACTCGTAATGCCTGTAATGTGTCCTAAAAGCTGTCTTAGGCACATCATCTTCTCATACCTTCACTTGATGGTACCCCGACCTCAAGTCAATCTTAGAAAACACACAAGCCCCGTGTAACTGATCAAACAAGTCATCTATAATGGATACTTGTTCTTAATTGTCAACTTATTCAGCTCCCGCTAAACGATGCACATCCTCATGGTGCCATCTTTCTTCTTCACAAACAATACCGGAGCTCCCCACGGCGATGAACTCGGTCGAATGAAGCCCTTGTCCAACAACTCTTGGAGTTGTGTCATCATCTCTTTCATTTCAGTAGGAGCAAGGCGATACGGAGAACGAGCTACCGGTGCAGCACCAGGGATCAGATCAATACGAAACTCCACTTGTCTCAGGCGGCACGCCAGACAAGTCTTCCGGAAACACATCTGGGAATTGTGATACAACAGGCACATCGGCAAATGTCTTCTTCTCAGCCTTAGCATCAATAGCATATGCTAAGTAGGCGTCACATCCCTTTGCAACAAGCTTTCGAGCTTTTGCAATAGTCAACAAACACAGATCCCCACTTCTCCTATCCCCGTAAATACAGATCTCACGCCCCTCCGGAGTAGTTATCTTTATCATCCGCTTCTTACATACTATCTGGGCATCATTCTCTACAACCAATCTATCCCGATAATCACGTCAAATTCACTAAACTCGATCGGAATCAAGTCCAAATTGAAGACTACATCTTCAATCACTAAGGTGCAGTTACTGTATACATGATTTACTTTGACTACAGTATTACTAGCAGTTTCAATATCTAGTACAGCAGATAGCTTAGACAGTGGCATAGCAAGTCGTTGTGCAAATATAGTAGACACAAAAGAACGGTTGGCACCAGAATCAAATAGCACTCGTGCAGGCAAAGAATTTACAATAAACGTACCCGTAACCACCTCCGGGTTTTCCCTAGCCTCCTCCGCTGTTATCTGAAAAGCACGAGCCGGTGCCCTTTGTGGCTGGTTCCGGCGGTTGGCTGAACCACCACTAGATCCCCCAGATGATCGTGTTGTTGATGCAGCAGCAGCTGCAGGAGCGTTCTTTCGACAATTCCGACTATAATGCCCCCAAACTCCACACTTATGGCAGACATCCGATTTCCGTGGGCACTCATGCTGGTAATGGCCTAACTCTCCACAGCAAAAACATGCACGCCCGTTTGTGCACTTACCAAAGTGTTCCAGATGACACTTATTACAATACTGTGGCTCGGTGTTGATAGAGTAAGCACGAGCATGACCAGAAAAACCAGACTGTCGGCGATGAGATTGTTGCGGTGAATACTGAGATGATCGTGAAGAACCAGAGTAGCCTCCTTCGCGTTGACGTTTCGGTGGTGAAGGTTGAGTTGGGTAAGCTGAAGCAGCAGAAGATCCCATCACATATCCAGACATGATCAGAATCTGTTCCACATTTCTGGCGGCTTCCAGTAGACCAGCAAATGTGGGGTAGCGTACATTGCTCATCACCCTTCGAATTTCCAAATCAATATCAGCCTCAAACCTGGTCACTTTCCTTTCCTCGGTACCCACTTGATGAGGCGCGAATAAACTCAGCCTCGTGAACTCTACCGCATACTGGGACACAGACTTAGTCCCCTGAATCAACGTCATGAACTTAGCTTCAAGTCGTCGGCGCTCATCGGCTGGGCAGTATTGCTGAGTGAAAATTTCAGTAAACTCAGCCCATGTCATAACAGTCACCTTCTCCAAGGTTAACGCGTTAACCATGGAATTCCACCACATAATCGCATCGTTGGTGAACATAGTCGTGGCAAATCGGACCATGTCCTTCTCAGCACAATCACTGATTCGGAAGGTCCTTTCTGTGGCTGTTATCCATTCCAGTGCAGTAACAACATCTCCCAGTCCATTAAACTCGACTGCTCCATTTCCTTTAAAGTCCTTGAAACGACAATCCCTGGGCTTATTAGATGACCCGGTGTTGTCATCTTGCTCGTCATTGTTTCCCTCTCTTTCCTTATTCTTCCTCTTATCTTCTCTTCGCTTAGCTTCGGCCTCATCTCGAGCCCAAAACTGATCTTGAATCATCCGATTTTGCTCAGCCATCATGGCTAGCATCATTTCTCTCGTTTCTTCGGGTGTCATTCCTCCTCAAGACATGTTCTGAAATATGAAACATATAACATGTATAGTAACATCTCATTTATTTAAAGACACCACCCATTTGTCTCTTATGATAGTCAATCTCTTACGATTACTAGATCATAACCTATCTTAGTTCAGATCATTACTTAAAATCATTACATATCATTACTTAGTGTTTGAGAACAAGACCTCACGGACACTTGAATCTCAAACTATTGCTCTGATACCATCTCGATGTCACACCCTTGCCACATTTAACCACAATTACAATACACCCAGGATTAATCACCAACAAACAATTGAATAATGATCTGATAACTTAATTAAAGTGTGGAAGCAAAAATACGAAAACAAAATAATACGATTTTGTTAAACACCCTACGGTGCTACATATGTTACACGTCTAAGTCTACAAACTCGAAAGTATTACATCATCCCCAAATTTATTACAACAATAGTTCCATAAACCAAATACCAAGATAGACAATAGAACTCCTCAAATACTTCAACACGCGTCCTAGCTAGATGGTCCCGCTGCGGATTTCCCTTTTCCTGTAAAAGTGAAGCAACTGAGGGGTAAGCGAATTGCTTAGTGAATACCATATGATTTTTCACATTCTACAAATCTTTATGATGCCACCTAGAGTAACCGCGGTAACACATACCGTATACTCCACACATAACCAAGGTACGCAAACCCGATCCGCAACTCCTTCGAGCTGACACTCGGCATAAGAAAACCAACCATATGAGGCACACATTACATCGGGGATGACTTACTGTCTATCCTGACCACAGAGGTGTCAAACTCTTGGTCATATAACACAGTAACATCAGAGTACAGATGCGACCACGCAGGTCCATCAAAAGAAGGAACAACAAATGAACAGACGTGCAACAAGTATGAATGTGCATCAATATATAGACGCAAGTTAGTAGAGTGCCAAACAATAATTGAAACAACATGCCTTAGCAGGCAAAGCAAAACATAAAGCAGATGTAGCAATGTTAAAATCAAAGGCACTCACAGTGGGTGCGTTTTTAAGCTTCAAGTAAGTTTTTTTCTCCACGGGATTTCAACTAGATCCACAAGTACCCCACTGTGGGTTAAACAACACCACAAACGACCTGTTAAGTCAGTTGTATCATAACATTGTGTCAATAACTGTCCAGCTTCCTAAAACTATTTTTGTAAGTTTTTGCAATAATTGATCCCCATTACGGATCCATGTCCGAATTCGGAACTCACCTGAATTCGGACCCCCAATTTCGGTCCCCAGTATATTCGAACCTATGCCCATTTCGGACCAGATGTAAATTCGAACCATAAATCAAGCTCGGACCTCACAAGATCCCAATTCGGACCATTGCAATTTCGGACCCCATCCGAAATACAACACTTGTAAATATTTTGATATATTAAATATCCTGAAATCCGGGCCTCATCCGAATTCGGACCAGATCCGAGTTCATCTCAGATCCGAATTCGGATCCCACCCAATTCGAACTTGTGCAATCTTATTATCTCCAGATTTAATCCAAGTCATTTTTGGTACTAATTCAATACATGAAATAAATCACACCAACTTAAATACACTTGATTTCAACCATTTTAACACTAACATTAACACTTTTATGTACCAATTTACATCCTTTTTGACCATTTTTGTTCATCCATCGAACACACACTATAAACACACACTAAATCTTCAAAATCATACTTTCAGTTCGAATCAGGAGCTGAAATTTAATATGTAGCATCATAAACACCAGATTTAAACTAATCCACAATAACATCATACATGCATTCATGTTTGCGACACCAAATCTAAGTTTCGGTTCTTATAAAAACCGACCCAAAACTCTTAAAATCGAAGAGTTCAAGTAATGTTTACCTTAAATCGATGATTGCAGTGTTGATAAATCCTTCCAAGCAATCTTATTCTAGATTTTTAGCTTCAAATTTCAACTTTTGATGATCTTGAATTTTTAGAGAGAGAGAGAGAGAGAGAGCCGAGAGATGAGAGAGAGAGTTCTTTGGTGAAATGAATGACTTTAAAAGGTTTCACCCCTTTTATTCCACACTTTCAACTTTTGGCACATTTCACCCCTCTACTTATCCGGTTCCATTAAATACTGATTTTTATAAAATAAAAGAGTTCTATCATTTATTTATGTGATAATTGCGCAAAAAACCCCAAACTTGTCCGCTTTTTATGATTAAAACCCCAAACCATTTTTCGTTGCATAGAAAACCCCAAACTAACTAAAAATCAGTAAGTCAAGGTTTTATCAATGACTAACCGGTTGAAATCGCTTATTAATCCTACGTGGACTGGTAATAACCTACGTAGAATAAATTTTAATTATTGAAACCGATTTCCAAGTATTGCACATCATTTTTAACGCTCGTAGATGAGGTAATCCCATTTAAAAATTACAAGTAAAAATTATTTACGAGCGATAAAAATGATGTGTAATGCTTGGCAACCGGTGTCAACAATTAAAATTTATCACATGTTGGTTATTTAGCGGTCCCTGTAGGATTAATAAGCGGTTTCAACCGGTTAGTCATTGATAAAACTTTGATTTACTGATTTTTAGTTAGTTTAGGGTATTCTATGCAACGAAAAATGGTTTGGGGTTTTAATCACAAAAAGCGGACAAGTTTGAGGTTTTTTGCGCAATTATCCCTTTATTTATTATCCTTAATAATTATTTTCTCTCAATAATTTAAAATTCTAAATTTCCATATAATGCAACCAACTTTATAATCAATCCAAATTCGGTACCAACTTTCATAATTCAACTTAAATTACATTAATTTAAAAATTCATCTAATTAAACCTCAATTACAGTAATTTTAATCTGAGGATGTTACACATATTTGTTGAATTCCAATTTGTTATTTTGTTAACTGTTGTACTTGATTCCGTAACTAAATTCTAACATTTTTAGTTGGAAAAAATAACTCAACCACCTAATTACACTTCACGGGTAACCATTATATTTCACTTTTCGAGTTTTTCCTATCCCTAAATAATGTTGATCACATCATTCATGGCTTTCCAATTCCAGTAACGTACTACGGCCTGTAACTTGCATTATCCTCCAAAAAAAGGCTTTATCCAACTAATTAGGTAAGATAGTTTTGCCTCACTATGATCTCTCTGTTAAAAATAAACATGTTTCAATTCACTATTTACCAGATGTAATGCCAAGTATATGTGATTTATTGCTTAGATTCATTTAGTAAAACCATACTAGAATTACTTTTCAGCTGAATTATAAAGTAAGGTAAATTGTTGATCAACCAAGCAGAAGACAAAACAGTATTAATATATTTTTGATAACTGACCTTTCACCCTTCGCATAAATTGCCAGCATCATGCAGTAGCTCATTACACTAGGCAACTCAACCATTTTCTCAATCTCCTGAAACTGTTTTGCGCTCTCTTCCACAAGACCTGCAAAGAAGTAAACACTCAGAACTGCCGCTAAGGTCCTTTCATCTGGGTAGCACTTTTCCTTTTACATATCAACACTCACCCGTAATCACACACAAACAATAACACAACACCTTGGTTCTGCTTTGAGTTTAAATTGCTGCAGCTTTCCAACATACAAAACACATAAATTACTTGATTTTTAATAGGCTGTTGAGGGTTCCTGCTTGCTAATATTCTATTTGTTTTTCATCAAGCATTATACACTACCTAGTCTTATTTATTCGTTAATAGGCTGCTTTCGCTCATTATTAAGTTGCCGTTGTTCTTTTGATTTGAACCATGCCACTCCTAGACTTAATAGTTTTGGAGTCAAGGTCTTACACATGCACACAGGCTACACACTGCACACATATTTTCATGGTTGCTGATTCTGTTTCGATCTTAAAACACACATTGACAACTATATAATCTCCCTGTTTTTTGGTTTAACTGTTTATGGTGTTTCTGCTGTCATTTTCTTTCTTCCTGTTTTGCTCGATCAGCTCACCCATATTCACACACAAACAATAACAAAACACCTTCTTTCTGCTTTGAGTTTAAATTCTTGCAGTTTTCCAGCATACAAAACACACAAATTACTTGATTTTTAATAGGCTGTTGAGGGTTGCTGTTTCCTATATTCAATCTGTTTCGAGCATAAAACACACCCTGAATATACATTTACTCACTTATGTCTTCATGTTATATAGTGTAGACAAGTAGTTCTTGACTTTTGGATATAAGGGTAAATTTGGGAGCTTAACTGTTTAGCTTAATAGTCAGTATGATCAGAGAACATTACATTTTGATTCCCATTAGGTATCTTGATCTTCCATTCATACATGCCTTGCCTAATTATTAATTGAAAACATAAACATTTGGTGTCATTTATGCAATATTTATTGTGTCATTTCCATTGCCCACTTTAGTAGTAATAACCCGTCACATGCCAATTACCATACTAGGGCTAAGTGTCATTCCCATTACCCCCTTTAGTAGTAATGTATTCCGTTAAACAACGTTTACTTTAATTTTAACGGTTGGATTTACTTCTAAGATTTCATCATTATAGGATTTTGTATGCTCATCTTATATTTATATATTTGACATGAATTCGATACCTATCTTATCAGGATTAATCATGGACAGATCTTGGATGTATAATGTACTAAGAACGAGTGAATCTTTCATTAATTGGGTGGAAAATTTTCTAAATTTTGCATTTGAGAAAAAGAGTGTTGATGGAAAGATATTGTGTCCATGTTCACGTTGTCTAAATATGTATTATAATAGAAGAGCTGTTATTGTTGAGCATCTTATATGTTGGGGCTATCGGCCAGAATATTTTAAATGGGTCCATCATGGGGAAGACTCAACGACTGCGTCATCTAGTACAATGAACATGGAGGAAGAAGATACATTTCATCATGACATGGATGGATTGTTAAATGATCTTATTGGTGGAAATAAAGTAGGACTTGGTGAAACTACTTAAATGGTCAAGATCCAAACAATGCTAGAAATGATTTTGATGTTGTGTTTAAGGAAGCTGAACAAAAGGTCTATCCTAATTCAAAATACAACAAATTATCTTGTGTAGTGCATTTGTACCATTTGAAGTGTCTTAATGGGTGGAGTAGTAAATCTTTCACAATGTTGTTAGAGTTTCTAAAAGATTTGTTACCAGAAGGAAACTTGTTGCCTAAATCAACTCAACAGGTTAAGAAAATAATGTCAAGTTTAGGACTAGGATATCAAAAAATCCATTCATGTCATAATGGTTGCATGTTGTTCTGGGCGGAAAAGGAAAATGAAGAAATTTGTTCTATTCGTGGATCATCGAGATGGAAAGTTTCTCAAGCTATTTCAGATCAACAAAGTATTCCAACAAAAAAGAAGGCATCTAAAATATTACGTTGGTTTCCTTTAAAGCCTAGACTTCAAAGATTATTTATTTCATCAAAAACAGCTAACCTTATGAAATGGCATCATGTGGAACGTGTTAAAGATGGAAAACTACGACATCCAGCAGATGCTGTAGCTTGGAAAGATTTTGATAAAAAGTATCCTGAATTTTCAAGCGATCCTCGCAATGTTCGACTCGCTTTGGCAAGTGATGGTTTTAACCCATTTAGGACGATGAATGTAGCACATAGTATATGGCCTGTCATTCTGATTCCTTATAACCTACCGCCATGGTTGGTTATGAAACAACCAAATTTCATTCTTTCG
Organism: Centrapalus pauciflorus; assembly: GCA_020465985.1. Classification (NCBI taxonomy): domain Eukaryota; kingdom Viridiplantae; phylum Streptophyta; class Magnoliopsida; order Asterales; family Asteraceae; genus Centrapalus; species Centrapalus pauciflorus. The sequence continues at coordinate 11,321 of JAANYP010006838.1, read as the reverse complement.
TTGATTATCCCTAGTCGTAAAGGTCCTGGAAACAAGATAAATGTCTACATGCAACCTCTAATAAAAGAATTAAAGGAGTTATGGGAGGTTGGAGTTGAGACACTTGATGACTCAACGAAAGAATGTTTTTAATTGAAGGCATCAATTATTTCTACAATATCTGACTTCCCTAGGTTTGCCAATTTGTCTGGGTGGAGCACCAAGGGGAAACTTGCTTGTCCTATATGTGGCTTTAGTAGTAGTTCGAAATGGCTAATTTATGGAAGGAAATGGTGTTATATGTGTCATAGGAGATGGCTTCCAATTAACCATCAATGGCGTACAGACACTAGATCTTTTGTTGGAAGAGAGGAGTTAAGAGAAGCTCCTAGTGCTGCTTCTGGTGAGGAGGTTCTACGACAATTAGATGACCATGAGTTCCTTATTGACTATGCTAATGGTCCTTGGAAGAAGAAAAGTATCTTTTTTATGTTGCCATATTGGGAGCATTTGTTATTGCGTCATAATCTTGATGTGATGCACATAGAAAAGAATGTTTGTGACAATATTGTCGGGACTTTATTAGGACAAGAAAGAAAATCAAAAGACAATTATAAAGAAGCACGACTTGATCTGCAACAAATGGGTATACGAAAGGAATTACATCCAAAGAAACGGCCAAGAAGCAATACCACTTTCATGCCAAAAGCATGTTATCAAATGACTCGGTCTAAGAAAGTTACATTCTTGAAAACGCTTAAGTCAATCAAGCCTCCTGATGAACTTTCATCCAACATCTCTCGATGTGTGCAACTTGATGACAAGAAACTAATTGGGCTAAAAAGTAATGACTGTCATATGTTGATTCAGGAGTACTTACCCATCGCATTTCGTGGAACATTTCCAGATCATGTAGTCTCTGTTTTAATTGAGCTATGTGATTTTTTTAAGATCATTTGCTATAAGGACTCATCTGAATTTGATCTTCAATATCTCGATGTTAAAGTTGTTGTCACTTTATGCAAAATGGAGAAGATCTTCCCTCCATCGTTCTTTACAGTGATGGTACACTTGATAATCCACTTAGTCACTGAGGTTAAGCATGGAGGCCCAGTTGCCTTTCGATGGATGTACCTTGTTGAAAGGTAACACAATAATTCTTTAATTTTTTTATATTTTTCTTTCGTTCCAATATTAAGGTGATGATATATTTGTAACCATATAGGGACCTTTTAACACTTAAGTCATACGTGAACAATAGAGCTCATCCTGAAGGTTCAATTGCTGAAGGTTATTTAGCTCAAGAAAGTCTTACATTCTGCTCCAGATATCTCACAGGAGTAGAAACTCTCTTCACTAGAACAATCAGGAATGATGATGAGGGCCACCAAAATGAGTTTGAAGAATCCAACAATCTTTGTCCTGGTCGTCCATTGGGGCATAAAATACATTCAGGACCATCATCTCAGAAAAGGAGGCGATCCTCAAATATCGTCATAGATGAAAAGTCACTTGCTCAAGGACATCGTTATGTGCTATTTATTGTTGAATCAGTTACACCATTTCGAGAGTAAGATAAACTATGTATTTTCATTGAGAGTTTTTTAATCTTTAACTTACCAAAAAAAACATGCATTTTGTATAAAGGGAACACAAAAGGCTGATCAAGGGACATAATCGATCGTGTCGGACACCTGAGTATGAAATCAACAAAATTCATTGCCAACAGTTTAGTGATTGGTTTAAGAAAAGGGTAATATGGAAAAAAAGTACTCATGTATGTTATATCTTGCTACTTAGGAATACAATGTAATTTATTATTTCGTAAATATATTTATAGGTTGTACGCATGGAAGAGCAAATAGATCAACGGGTCAATGAAGAAATAAAGTGGTTGCTCGTGGTCCAATGAAATACGTACAACAATACTCAGGTTACCTTGTTAAAGGTTACCGGTTTCACACCAAAAAATGCGAGGAGTTTCTAAGAACTCAGAATAGTGGTGTTGTTGTAGCGGTACAAGGTGAAAGTTATGCTAGTAGTCGAGATAGAAGACATGTTGAAGGCGTAGCTAACTACTATGGTAAACTGAATGATATCATTGACTACGCAGGTCTCATACGAGTTGTTTTATTCAAATGTGATTGGGTTGACATTAATAGGGGTTGCAAGAAAGATGACGGTGTGACAGTGGTGAATTTATCATATAAAGCACATACAGGGGCTAATTTAACTGACGACCCTTTTGTCTTTGCATCACAAGTTGATAAGGTGTTTTATACTACGGATCCCAAAAATAAAGATTGGGAGGTTGTAAGACATGTAAAACTAAGAGATGTATTTGACACGGGAGGTATTGATGATGAAGTCGCTGGACATCAAAATGATGGCACATATGATATACCGCACTTGCATAGAATTGGAGATGATGGTGATGATGGCATGGATGTAACACCGGAATGGAAATTGAAGGCGTGGACAATGATGAAATTGAAGCCATGGATGATGATGAAACTGAAGATGACTAGATTTAATTTATGTTCTTTACAACGATTCTTTTTTATTAGTTCTTATTTGATATTACTTTAATATTTTAATTATTTATTTGTACATAAATTTGCCATTGAAATGCCTAATAATATCACTTGAAATTCTTAGTTCTTTAAAATGGTTCACCCTGAATTTATACATTTTCTTGTAAATTCCAAGATGGCTAGGTGTCAAAGACTGTGTATCATATCTGCTGATGTTGCATCTGATAACCCTGTTCAAGACAATGTTGAAGTCGAGCATTGTCCACAAAATTCTTTAGGAGAAGATCAAGCAATCAATCAACAATCTTCCCAAGATGAGATGTCTAATAATACTGAGCAACGTCCTGAAGGAGAATCTGAACAAGGTATATCGTTTTTAGAGCTATATATAGTATGTATCAACTTTTTAAATCAGTCGGAGACTTGGTATTATGCTGAGTCTCGGTGTCCCCTGCACACACATTATGTTGAGTCTCGGTGTCCCCTGCACACACACTACATTATTCACAAAAGTTCTGTCGCAAACACATGTATATATGTATTGCTGTTGTTGATTTTTCATGACACAGAACACACATATGTTACCTGTTATATTAAATTTCATGTTGTGGATGTTGAGGTGTTGTCGCTGTCATGTTTTAACAACCACACCCCCTATTAGACTTGTTGATTCTGACTTTCAATATGCACACAAGATACATGTTCGTTGATATTGTTACTGCCCATTAGCTTCTGATCACGCTATACACACACACACAAACGAGTGCATAGATGCTAGAATGAAAACCATGTTCAGCCTTGAACACACCCTGCACATTGACAACAAAAAGAATATGTAAAATGTTCCAGCTAGCACAGGAACCGAGAAACACCATCACAATATGTAGTAGATTTTTGTGTTCTGATGAAATATGAATTAGGATTTCTTGGTAGTGTTTCTGCAAGTAACAGATGTGTTGCTGCTCCCAAACAATAACAGATACAATTTTACCTGAAAGTAGCAGGGCTAGCCATATGTGTCTCTGAAAGTAGCAGCCTAGCAGGACTAGCCATTTTATATAAAACCAATAGCCCAAACATATATATATATAATTAGGCAATCAGGAGCCAAATAGATCCCATCATGCATCTTGTTTTTATTCTATTATGGGCTTTTGACATAAAAATATTGGATGTGTATTATAACGTTAGTATAGCTCTGTATTACTCTATTTTGGCACATTATATTATTTTTGTAGCTCTGTATTTTTGGGGTTTTAAAGCTCTGTTTATTTCCTGCTGGAAAATGAAAGAAAACAGAAAGAAAGTTGCAGTTCTGTGCTATGTTGACACTTATGTGTGTATAAATCTGTTTGAGTTTGGAAAATGGCCATAGTCGCATGCCTATCTTTATGTGTTTATTGTTCCTTTAGGTGTCTAAATCTCCTGTATTTTTCGGTCTTAATCTGCATAAAAGCAATTAAAAACAGAAAGCGTATGGTCTTGTAGTGTGCAATTTGTTTGTGCTTTCGGACTGGTTTAATTACAGCAGCAGCAGCCCCTTTGATTGAATGAAAACAGAATTTACACACACACACACACACACACACACATATATATATATATATATATATATATATATATATATATATATATATATATATATGTTGGTAGATTAAACTTTTAAGGGAATAATTTAATTGTTTGTTGAGTATCTCGTAGCCCCCAACAACCTTTAATTGAAATTGATCAGGTATTAGTATGTACACGTGGACTTCGAAATTGTAGAATCTCGGAATAAATTAATTGTTTGTGACAGTTCACAGCAGCAACAGCCTTTCCCCCTAACCTTGACATACAAATAAATTTTTTGAGGTTTTAAGCATAACCATTCCCAGTAGCCCAGCAGCCCACTCTTATGCATATGTGATGGAATAAAAGTTACATTCTCTTGTAATTGATCCTGAGCCTTAAGTTTATTAAAATTGATTCAACGACCCGTGATTAACTTTTATTTATTTATCTAGAATACTTGTTAATGTTGTTAATTTGTGTAACCTACTTGCTATTTTTTAATATAAAAGTTACATGAAACGTCAAAATTTTGTTAACTAGCATCTGGTAGCACTACTCATGTTTCTGCAAAGTAGGTGCTGGTTTGGATTCTCATAGTAGATATTTGTGGCTTTCAATTTTTTGTAGAGGGTTTATTTGATGTACATTTTAAATCCATGTTTATAAGGAACTCAAAAGAAGGCTAGGGGTCATACTAAAAAAGCAGAGACATGGACGATGACCAGTGATAAAAAAATAAAGGTGACTTTTAACAAGTTTGGAAAAGCTGTGGGAGAAGAAGGAAATGAACTAACGCAATTCCTTGGGACCCTTGTAAGAATGGCTGACAACGTTGGAATACAATATCCAGACTGGAGAAAAGTTCCCACGCAAAAAAAAAGAGGATATGTACTCCATTGTTAAGGTAATTGCATATTAACTTGTTGGAACTTCTCATATTACTTTACACATACTTGTTACATGTGTAATATTTATTTTGAAGTCAAAATTTGAGATTCATCCAGCTGAAACAACTTCCATCAAGAAGTGGATTATTTTTAGCATGGGAAAAAAGTGGAGGACTTGGAAAGGATCATTAAAAGCACGTGGATATGATCCAAGTCTTACGATTGATGAAATTGTGGCACAAGAAGTTGAAAATGATAGTCGAGTGAACCCAGATTAGCTTAAAGAACATGTGGCTCGTTGGTTCACTCCTGAACACCAGGTTGCATTATTTCTTAACTTACATTTATTTCTCGAACTGAAAATGTATTTTTGGCAAATACTTTTATATTAAAAGGTCATCTAAAGTCTTCGTGTTTATAACTAAGTCATTTATTTGTGGAATTACTTAGAGGGTGTGTGATATAAGGAGAACAAGTCGTTCAAAGATGCAAGAGCCTCATGTCACTGGGACAAAATCTTTTGCCCGACTTGCTCATGAAGAGGTATCATTCTAAACTATCTTATGGCATTCCAATGGTTAGTTTTGTAGCTAATGGTTTTGTGTTATTGAAGTAATATTAATCTTTACTGTAGGCATTGAAAAATAATGGTGTTTACCCAACATGAGGAGAAATATATTTAAAAAGTCATACACGCAAAAATGGAAGTATGGTGAATGACACGGTTGCTCGAGTTGCGGTAATATATTTTTTGAGCACTAGTAATTGTTTTCACACACAAAAATATACACACACACAAACGTATATATATATATATACACATATATATATGTATATATATGTGTGTGTGTGTGTGTGTGTGTTGATTTTATAACTTTGTTTTGTATGTAGGCATCCTTGCAAGCTGTTGCAAGTCACTCTTCAAACATACAGAGAACTGAAACTGATTATTCAAATGATGATTATTCTAAAGTGAAGGGTCCAGAGAAAAGTGGATACATTCGATGCGTAGGAAGGATGCCGGCTGTAAAAGACCAAAATACTTCATCTTCTACTGATCCGCAAACCGTTTAACAACTAAAGGACGGGTTGGCTTATACACAAAATGTGATGATGACCCTCTTGAATGTTATGAAGGATCATATTCCAAATTCAAACTTGTCTGGAGTTCTTAATAATTTGAACTTACAGGTAGCTACATCAAATTAATCAAGCTTGATAATTCTCTTTTTTATCTCATGTACTAATAACATTATTTTTAATTTTTTTTTTCAGGTTCCTAACTTTTCTATGGCTTGGAACATTTCTCCTTTAGGAAATCAACGATCATCATCAGAAAGTCATACCGGTACTTACTTTCAATTATAATAATTACATCAATATGCTATAAATTATATATTATATCAATTTAACGCATATTTAAGACATGACAACTGAAAATTTTAGACTTTTTTCATGTCTATTTGGTGTTACACATGTTCTTATATGATGCATCATGATACGTGACAGGTAATTGTTCGTAAGCTGGATTGAGTGATTGATCAAATTTCATATCGAATCATGCTTGACGTATTTCTCCAACAAGTATTTTATTTGGTAGCTTTAGGCTTTTCATGTTATTATTATAACAATTAGGATTTAAACTGTTTCATAGACCTATGCTTTGTAATTGAGAATCTTGTCAGAATATTGAACTTTCATTTATTTATGGTAATATATTTCATTCTTATTTTCTTGTTGTAATTGTTTTTATTATTTTTCATTTTTAAAAAAAATTTACACTCGAATGATGTATACAATATAAACAAAATCAAAAATAATTTTTCAACAGGTATTTATTACTAAAAGGTATGTGCCATTAAAAGTACCATGAAATGATTAAATTTAACAAATATATAGTGACATAAAATGTGTCACAAAGATATTCTCTTTAATGTGACAATAAAAAGTGTCACTAAAACCATATTCATAGCCTTAATTTTGAACGCATGTAATGACACAAAAAATGTGTGCCACAAATACTTTTTATTTATTGTGGCTAAAAAAAGTGTCATTAAAACCCGAAAGGGATGCTGTGGCATTACCAAAAGGTGCCACAAAAGGTCTTTAGTGGTAGCGCTTCTAGTGGCACTTTTTTTTGTGTCGCTGATTATAAAGAAGGTCTTTAGTGGCACTTCTCGTATTTTTAGTGACACATTTTCTATGCCACTGAATGGATTTTTTTTTTGTAGTGATATATATATAGACTCAAGCGTGCAGACGGATCCAGCAGGTTCTACAATTTTGAATTTCTCAATCTGCCAAAGGCTTGGCTACTCCAAATAAGCTCAATGAAGATTCACTGTGAAAAGGAGGAGTTAAAAAGAGATTTTATAAAGGTAATAAAGCAGAAACTTTCATAATTGTAAGTTTTTGGATGCCTTAGTTTGTAGATAACAGTTTTACTTTGTTTTATTTCCTTATTTGTATAGAAACTTAAAGTCTTGTGTAAAGAATTTAAGTTAGGGGGAGATTGTTGGGAAATTTCTAAGTATGTCAAGCTGTTAGTTAGATTTCTCAGACTGTTAGTAGATTTTCTGTGTAATTACAAAAGTCAAGCTGTTAGTTGAGTAAGTTCGAGCTGCTAGTTCAAAAGTTCAAGCTGCCAGAGTTAAAAGTTCAAGCTGCTCAAGTTCAAGCTGCTCAACAGATAAAGTTCAAGCTGCTCAAAAGTTTAACAACAGAAAGTGCTGAAATTCAGGAAGTGTTTTATATTCGAAGATCCAAGCATTTCTACTCCAAGAGAAATCAGAGTTCTTCAAGGAAACAAATCAGAAAGCCATATATATAGATAGAATAGGTTTTTCTATCATAAGTCTGTACGTGCAAATTTTGTAGTCGTGTGCTTCAATTGTAATTGCTTTCTAATTAAGTTCCTCAAGCCTCTAAGGTTGTAAAACCCTAAGAACAGTCTGTGTTTTTCGTCTAATCAAACAGATTAGAGGTGATTGTAATCAGTGAGTTTGGTAATATAAAACATTTGAATTTTGATTATATTTATGTGTTATTTATTCTGAAAGTTTTTCTTAAAACAATTTAGTGTAATTCCGCAAACTTCTTAATTGGACTTTGATTTAATACAAGGTTATTGGTTTACACTCTGCTTTATTCAAACCAGTTAATCTAAGGTGGTGATTTTGATCTTCACACTGAGCTTGTAGATCTTTCAATATTTGCTCGACCAGGGTCTGAAGAGTCAGAATTTGAGATTGCTGAGCAGACATTGCTTCTTGTTGAGCAGCCACTTTAGTTTGTAGTTGAGCATTCTGCTGCTCCAGCCAGGATTTATGTTCTTGCAACTCATTTACAGCTTGCGAGAGCTGAAATATTTGCACTGTTTGGAAGTCTACCTTGCCTTTCAACTCTGTGAATTGCTGATTTTCTGTAAATGGAAAGGAAGTTGATGTGGATGGAGTGGTGGTTGCGGCAGATGGAATGGTGGTAGAGGTAAATGGAGCTCCCTGACGTATGCGTTGACACTTCGCCCTCTGTTCTGTAGCAATCACTGCCTCTTCTTCTAAGATAAAGTCTGCATCTCCTTCATCTTCATCACGGAGTCATGGACGAGTCATCTTTCTTCTGCTCACAACTACTCTTGAGCTATATCTTTCAAAAGAAATTGCTGGATTAACAGCTTCCGTGATTCAGACGCTTTCTCAACTTGACCTTCTGTCGCTTCAACTCGACTCTCTGTAATTTCTGTCTCTTCTTCACGACTTTCTGTTCCTCTCGTTGCAGGAACTGGTGGCTGATATTCATCTATTTCCATGAACAGGTCATCCATGTTAGTAGGAGGTTCCAAAATCTCCTGAACTAGATGTTCTGCTATGTTTTCCAGTGCTGCTGCTCCTTGCTCAAACATCTCTTCCAACGTTTGTTTCCTCTGATCAGGCTGTGTTGCCGATGTTGATGGCTCAGCTGCCTATGTAGTTGATATTGAACGTTGAGTTGACCTAGCAACCGGAGCTCACTGAGCCGGTGCTTGTTGTGGTGGAGGTTGTTGTGGTTGAGGTTGTTGCTGAGGTACATTACCTATCCAATCATCGCCTTCGGGAGCAACACAATCCGGAACTACGACAGCGCCAAAAAGCGGAGCCACTTGTGGCCTTACTTGCTCTGCCATTCGCGCATTATGAGATTGGAAATCAACAAATATTCTTTTATCTATGATTGCTACTCCAGTTTATTCTGGCAACGTCGGTAAGTCCGGCAGAAAATGCCTTATTATCATCATGATAAAGCGCGGATACATGAGAAATCTTTCACGGCTGGGAGCAGAGATTTGGTTGACAAACTCCCCAAAGAACATTTCTGAAAAGCTAAACTTCTTATTGTAGACGAGAGACATCATCGCCTTCTTTGGAACAAAACAGACCATGATGACGTGTACCAGATAATGCCACTGGCCGATGAGACCGCTTTTAACATACGAAGCCTTGGTTATATCTTGAGCATATCCCATTCTGATGAAGGTCGCTTGCCTTATGGGAGATGGGAAGTCAATTGGTCCAGCTTCTTGCTCAACTGTCCCTAGTTGCAGAATCAAACGAAGATGATCGGTAGAAAATGCGATTGGACGGCCACCTACTCTTGTGCGTAGAACTGTAGGTGTAACAATGCAATCTACTTGCAATGATTGCCAAAATTATCGTACGCATGGAAGTATGGTTGGCTGATTGTGTGTCAAAGCATATGCCACTCTGGATTGTGACAAGAATTCTATCATTTGCCGGTACGGCTGAGCTTCTGGCAGCTGAAGGTCAACTGCCATAACCATGTTGTGCTTATTGAAGAACGCTCGATCTCCCATATCTGCCCACAGTGTATGTGACACCCTTGGCACAATAAACATCATTACAATAAACCCAGGATTAATGACCAATCACATGAATACATAATGATTTAAATACCTAATAAAAATTGTGGAAGCATTAAAGTACATAAATAAAAATAATACAAATGCATTAAACACCATACGGTGCTACAAGGTTTCAAATCTACGTCTACATACTCAAAAATTATTACATCATCCCAAATATATTACAATAACAATCCAATGTTTCAGTTACCAAGATGAGTAGTAGATATCTTCAAGACATCAATTAACTACCTAGCTAGAAGGTCCCACAGCGGATTTTCTTTTTCCTGAAAAAAATTGAACAACTGAGGGATAAGTAAAACTTAGTGAATACACAGATTTACGCATTCTGTAAATATTTATGAAGCCCCCAAGAGTAACACCGACGACGCACGTCGTATACTCTCTACCTACACAAAGTACGGCACATGAGTCGCAGCTCCTTCGAGCCCAAAGTTCGACATTAAACCAACCATCTGAGACAGACATAACATTAGGGATGACTTACTGCCTACCAAAACCTCGGAGGGATCAGCTCCGGGTCATATAGTGTAGTAACATCGGAATACAGATGCGACCTGCCGGTCCATCAAAAGATGCACAACAAAAAAACGGACATGCAACGAGCAACAATGTGCATCTAAGTCTACGCAAGTTAGTATAATTCCAAATGAAAGTGAAACAACATGTCTCAGCAGGCATTAGCTAACATAAAGCAGAAATAAATATGCGAAATCATATGTACTCACAGTTGGTGCATTAATTAACTTCAGTTTATTTTATTTCTCCTCTGGATTTCAACCGGATCACAAAGTACCCCACTGTGGGTTAAACAACACCACAAGTGACCTGTTACATTTCCATAAGTAAAACATATTATACACATGTTCGGTAACAATTTCCATCATGATATAACAATATTACAATGTTACAACAGTCGGAACCGTCATCCGAAACACACATATAAATCCTCTTTCTTGATGGTTTTATTATTCCCAATTAATCCTTTCATTATGCACCATCAATAACTTATTTAATAATAAGTCTCAACGAGTTTCTCAATTTATTGCGTAAATCCTTCGGAATTGTGATCCGAAAATTATTCTTTAATCTCAAATTTCTGGGATTGCTAAAATGTTCAGAAATCATCATTATATAACTGATTTAAAGATGGACCGATTGTTTCTATTTTATTTTCACCACTCAAACGTCAACCAAGTTGATTATATTTATACATGTGTGTGTGTGTGTGTGTGTGTGTATACATATATATATATATATATATATATATATATATATATATATATATATATATATATATATATATATATATATATATATATATATATATATATATATATATATATAGAGGGAGGGTAAATGGAAAACCACAATGCACCTAAAAACTTGTGAAAATCGCACTGCACCACTAAAAATGTATCAAATTCCCCGCGTAATGCATCAAAATCT
>JAANYP010006837.1:0-36291 GCA_020465985.1 Centrapalus pauciflorus | reverse complement strand
AGTCACAGAAACTGGGTGTGATGGGGACGAGCAGACCACAAGGGACAGCAGTCCGATGTGGGTAGAGAAGGCGAATGATCAGACAGTGCTGGAGTTTGCTGCTCAGATGGCCAACGTGGAATCTGATAACTCTAAGGTTAGTCTGACTTACTTTCTTTTTCGTGAATTATGTGCGTTGTGTGTTAATTCTAACGATAGGTTAAATCTAGTCTTAGAATCACATAAAACCATAACTGCTCAAAATGATAATTTAAAAATAGAAAACACTAGCCTAAATGATATCAAACAAGATCTTAAAGAAAAGCTTAAGGCTGATGCTCAAGACGTAATAGTTCTTAAAGACAAACTGAGTGAGCAGTGTGTTAGGATAGAGCTTATGTATGAGCACGTAGAGGCCCTGACCAAAAGTCTTAAGGACAAGGACATAGAGCTAGCTGAAACAAAGGTTAAGGTAGTAGAGGCGAATAGCAAGCTGGAGAAGTTTAGGAATTCGAGCCTAAACCTAGGGAATGTTTTAGATGCCCAAAGACAGTCTAAGAAGCCCGTAGGTCTAGGATTTCACGAAATTCCTCCACCTTTCAGTGTAAACTATGTCCCTCAGCCTCAGGAGAAAACTGATAAATCAGTAGACTTAGAGGACCTACCTACACCGACATCAGAGCCTATAGTTGAAAATACAGGTAAGGTGGCTGACTCAACCGTCAAGGTTAAGAAAGTCAAATTTGTGTCTTCCTCCAGTGAAACACCTGCAGGAAAACAGAAAATTGCTTGGGCTGATCAGGAGGATGAGCCAGTCGCCATAGATGTACCAAAGGAAATAGACACTAGTGAGACGCCTAGATCTAAGGGAACACACAAAAAGTCCATAGATAAGATGTCTTGCTTCAGATGTCACGAGAAGGGGCATGTTGCTTCTCACTGTCCGCTTAGGAAAGCCGATGTCACACCTAAGACAGTGAACCCAACACCTGTTAAGCCCTCAACTAGTGTGGCGAGCACCAGTAGTTCTCAAAGTACCGAGAAAGCTGTGCAGGCCGCACCCAAACAAGTTGTGAAAAACACACCGGTTAAGGTTGGACCAAAGGAAGTGATTAGGACAAATTCACCGAATCGTGTCATTAATCAATCTAGGTCAGCACCACAACAAGTCTATCGGAGCACAACACCTAGCAGGTCACACACTCCAGTTAGGTCTCATACTCCTGTTAGACAGTACGCACCGGTAAGAGCTCAGGGATCACAGTCTGAAATGCCATATAATAGGAACTATTCTAGAGCTCCACAACAAATGCCTACTCCAAGGCAAAGAGTGAACTTAAATCACTCGGCACCACAACAGACTCCAGTTGAAAGACCCAAGTCACCTGAAAGGCGAGATGGGTATCTGAAAGAGTTCGAGTATGTGGACGAGAATGGTATTACCAAGTCAGTCATGGCTTGGGTTCCCCGTGATAACTAACCTATTTTCTTTCATGTGCAGGAGATTACCACAGGTCCAAACAACAAGTGGTTCTTCGACAGTGGATGCTCCAGGCACATGACAGGGGAACGAGGTCTATTTACAAACTTCAAGAGTGGGAATCGGGGATTCGTATCATTCGCGGGTAACAAGGGTGGAAATATCACGGGTACCGGAGTGGTCACTAATGGGACAATTAAGTTGGACCAAGTTTATCGCGTTGATAAACTGTTTCACAATCTCATAAGTGTATCTCAAATCTGTGATAAGAAGAACTCGGTGTTATTTACTGACACTGAGGCGTTAGTGCTAAAGCCGGGATTCAAGATTCCTGAAGAATGGGTTTTGATGCGGGCGCCAAGGAAGAATGACTTGTGCATGCTGGATATGAACAAGCCGGAGACTTCGATGGGGCCAATCTGTCTATTATCCAAAGCTTCGGAGACGGAATCCGTACTGTGGCACAGACGCATGGCTCACCTGCACCTAAGGAAGATGAATTACATAACGAAGAATGGACTGGTGCAGGGTGTGCCTATGAAGAGCTTTCAATTTGAGGACAAGTGTCTACCGTGCATGAAGGGCAAGCAACATAAAAAGACACACAAGTCCAAGAAGCAGAACTCGATATCCTCAACATTCGATTTGTTGCATATGGACCTTTTCGGCCCTATCAACAAAAGGAGTATAGGAGGTAGTTGGTTTTGTTTAGTTATCACTGACGATTACTCACGTTTTTCTTGGGTTTTCTTTTTAGGTACAAAGGACGAGACGGCTTCCAAGCTCATCGGGTTCTTACACCAAGTGAAGAACTCCTACGGAACAAGGGTTAAAAATAATCGTAGTGATAATGGGACTGAATTCAAAAACACTGTAATTGGTGTATATTGCCTATCAAAGGGTATAGTGCATCAATTCAGTTCACCATATGAACCTCAACAAAATGGGGTGGCCGAACGTAAAAATAGAACATTGATTGAGGCTGCAAGGACTATGCTTTCGGATTCAAAGCTTCCTACCATGTTTTGGGGGGAGGCAGTGAATACCGTGTGCCATATTTTAAACAGAGTCCTTACAGTCAAATCTTTGAACAAAACATGCTATGAAATTTTGAATAAACGGCCACCTAATTTAACTGGATTCGAACCGTTTGGTGTACCATGCACTCTTTTACGAACAAAACATCAACCTAAGTTTGGTGAAAAGGCTGACGAAGGATACTTCCTAGGTTATGTGCCGAACTCACCAAACAAACGGGTTTATAACAAAACGAGTGGTACTGTGGAGATTGTGTATAACATTGAAGTCACAAGTTATACACATGAACCCCAAACTGGTCCGGAATGGATATTTGACTATGATAAGTTATTTGAGTCATTTAACATTCCTTTGGATGATAATGCAGGTACAATCGAAAAAGACATGGCGACGTTACACCTGAATGACGATGGCCATATCTTTCCGAGGACTACGTTTGAATCCACACCCGAGCCTACTGCGACTGTAGATAGATCTCCAGAAGTCGATGTTCCTGAAGCACCTTCCACTGAGAATCAGACTCAAGCATCAAGTTCCAACTCTGAGGAAAACGTCCATGAGGAGGAAAGTGTAGAAGCTGAGCCTGTTCCCCCATTAGGTGAAATAGGATCTAACTTAGGAGATAATCTAAGGGTTGATGATATAGAGACCTCTAGGATTAACAAGAACCATCCATTAAAAGCATCATAGGAAATCCTAACGAGGGTGTGAGGACTAGGAGTAGTGTAAATAACAACACAGTGTTGTTGTCGATGATAAACGACTCCGAGGCATATCACACATGTCTCTATTCATGTTTCATATCGCAAGTAGAGCCTAAGAATGTGAAAATGGCACTTAAGGATAACTCCTGGGTTGAAGCGATGCAGGAAGAACTCTCGCAGTTTAGGAAACTAGAAGTGTGGGAGTTAGTTCCATTACCTCGAGGGGAAGTTGCCATAGGAACCAAATGGGTTTTTAAGTGCAAAAGGGACGATCGGGGTATAGTCACGTGCAACAAGGCTAGGTTAGTTGTAAAGGGTTTCAACCAAGAGGAGGGAATCGATTACAACAAGGTATTTGCACCTGTAGCAAGGCTGGAAGCCATTAGGTTGTTTCTAGCTTTTGCCTCCTTCAAGGGATTTATGGTATATCAGTTAGATGTTAAGAGTGCTTTCCTGTATGGGAAAGTGAAGGAGTTGGTGTATGTAGAACAACCGCCCGAATTTACAGATCCAAAATATCCTGATAGAGTATATCGTTTAGATAAGGCTCTATATGGATTGCATCAGGCACCTAGGGCGTGGTATGAGACTCTATCCAACCATCTGTTAGAGAACGGTTTTGAAAGGGGTAGGATAGATAGTACTCTCTTTGTTAAGAGGAAGGGAGAACACTTTATCTTGGTACAAGTGTACGTCGATGATATCATCTTTGGATCATCAAACGAACAGATGTGCAAAGATTTTCAGAAGGTGATGAAGTCTAAGTTCGAGATGAGTGCTATGGGAGAGTTAAATTTCTTTTTAGGGTTACAAGTTGACCAGAAGAAGGAAGGGATGTTTATCCATCAGACTAAGTATGTCTACGACATATTAGAACGTTTCGGGATGGAAGGAACAAAGTTGACTGCCCATTTCAGCACACCGATTCAAGTGAATCATAATCTCGTACCGGGTACTGAAAGTGATACCGATGTGGATCCGACTTTATATCGGGCCATGATTGGATCACTTATGTATTTAACTGCTTCAAGACCTGACATTATGTTTGCTGTGTGCATTTGTGCTAGGTTTCAAGCGAATCCGAAGGAGATGCATATGAAAGCTGTGAAGCGGATTCTACGATACCTCAAGTCGAAACCGAAGCTGGGTCTTTGGTATCACGCGGAGGGAGATCTAGAGTTGGAGGCGTTCACGGATTCTGACTACGGAGGATGCAGCTTGACGCGCAAATCAACAACTGGAGGTTGTCAGTTCCTAGGAGGGAGATTGGTATCCTGGCAATGCAAGAAACAAACATCGGTAGTCGTGTCAACGTGCGAGGCCGAATATGTTGCTGCTGGTAGTTGTTGCTCACAGGTTCTGTGGATACAACAACAATTGCGGGATTACGGTTTGGCTTACACTCAAACTCCAATTAGGATAGACAATCAATCTACAATTGCTATAACAAATAATCCAGTTAAACACAACAAAACAAAGCACATAGACATTAGGCATCATTTTATTCGTGATTGTGCTGAAAAGAATTTAATCAAATTGGTAAAAGTGGCAACAGAAGATAATAATGCAGATTTATTTACTAAAGCATTTGATAAGTCACGGTTTGAGTATTTAATTCAACTGAATGGAATGCGCAACCCAGAGTAAATTGACCTTAGTAGTAGTAGTTTATTTTCTTTTATAGTCGTACTATTTCTTTCTTTACAGTAGTCTGCTAATTTAGGAAAGTTTCTATTTTTAGTAAGTTTCTATTTTTAGTAAGTTTCTATTTTTAGTAAGTTAGTAGGTTATCTTATTTCTTATGAAAAACAAAAGAAAAAAGAGAGAAAATCATAAAAATACAAAAAAAGAGAATATCAGAAAAAGAGTTAAGTCTTAGATATATAGGTACAAAGTGACGAAAATTAGCACAGTCGTTACAAACTCTAAGTGTTTAGGCTTTCACACATAATGCAACTAAATTTTAAGTGTTATACTTTACTTTAGTTTGATGTGTTGGTAGGCATAATACATATAGGTAATCTCAAAGCTAATAAAATATTCTAGAAAAAGTCAAGCGTGTCACTAACTTAGATGTATGACCAATCGGTCTTAATTTTTATGTACAAGACATACAAACTTTGAGTCTAAATGAGGTATGCAAACTTTCTGGGGATGTATGGCAACATCAAATACATCTTAAAATGGAAAGAACAGAAAAATCATACAAAATTAAGAGTCGAAAACATGTAACTCTGTTGTACGTAAGTACAGACCTGTTGCCTTTGTTTAGATTCGGGTTAGCAGATATGTCGCTCTGTTGTACGTCAGTACAGACCTGTCACCGCTGTCTTGCTAACTTTAAAAATAAACCTTAAGTCAAACTAAGACACTTTGTTGTATGAAAATACAGACCTGTGTCCGATGTTTGTCTTTTAGAGAAAGTTTGCAAATACCAACAAGTTAGAATCTTTGTCTGTGTGCCTTGATCATAAAAGTATGTCTATGTCTGAGTCACGTAAGATAATTTCCTGATAAATAAAAATGCCAAGGGATATTCCGAAATGTAGAATGTTTAGAGGGGTAAAATACCAACAATCGGCTAAATAAGTATGTCACGACAAACAATCAAAGGAATCAAAAATTCCTAAGTGTGAAAGTTTAAGTACTGAAAGTAAGTATCAGACATCGCTATCTGATTGAACCTTTCTTAGACTATACTCATCAAAAATATTTTGTTTAGAATTTAGCATAGGTTGTTAATTTTAATAAGTTTAGCGTAAGTCGTAGTTAAATTTTTAGTCAAGTTTAAAATTTTCTAGGTTTACTTATCTTATTTTATTTTATTTTACCTTAGTTTATTTTATTTTATTTTATTTTATTTTATTTTAGTTTAATTTTTACTTAGGTAAAAGGTCAAAAATTACTAAGGGTGCATTCAAAGTTGGATAAAATAAACATTGCGTGAAATATCTTGTGCTTAGGGTAAAAGAGTTGGCATAGTTTATCTTGTTACACAATACCGTAGAAAAAGGTTGAAAAAGTTGAAGTTTATTTCAAATATTTTCGAAATTTTTCTAAGTGTTTGGTGTTTTCGAGTTTGGGATAGAATCGAATTGGGAAAGCTTCGAATCTGTCAGTAGATTCGAGTCTAACCTTAGATTCGAAGGTTGGTAGTATATATAGGTCAACAGTGAAGTCATTTAATACTTACTGTTTTCGAATCTACCTTCTCGAATCTATTCCAGCGATTTCGAATCTGTTCTCGAGTCTATCGTTTCTCTCATAAACGACAATCCGTCGAGTTTAAAGCTAGTGTGTTCGATTCTACTACTGTATCTAGGTATAATCAACTTGATTGTACAAGCTTCATGTAGTTTTATACACAATTTTAGGCAAAATCATCGAGTTTTGAAGGTTTAATGGTCGAAATAGGGTTTTTACAAAATTACCAAGTTTGGACCGATAAACAGTTAAATTAAACTCATAAATCAATGATTAGAACCTAGTTGAACTAATGTATGTGATTTACTGCGTTCAAAATGGTTAAAATCTTGGGTTTTTGTTGAAATATTGGCCGACGGTGCTTCGAATCTGTTCCTGAGGCTTCTCGAATCTGTCATTAGACTCGAGAAGACCAGGACCTTCGAATCTGTCAACAAACTCGAAAATGGACTAATTCGAATCTGTTACATTCGAATCTGTTTTTAATTTGCATTATTTAATTTAAATTTTATTAAACTTGTAGAAATTTAATTGTGTTGGATTTTGTACTTAAACAAGTTCAAAATAAAACAGATTTGAATTTAAACAAGTTTATTGATTTTTAATGAATCTAATAGTTTTGTTTATTGTGCAGAAATGGCTGTACGAGCGTTTGTGCCTAAGCACAATATGGTGCTTCATCCGGATCATAATCTCCCTGAGGCGCAGGGATTCAGACAAGTGCTTGATTTCCTAGTAGAGTCTAGGATTGGTTTTGCACTGTCTCATAATGTTCAGCTAGTTTTACCGTATATTCGTCAATTTTACGATCATCTGCAGGTAGACTGCTCGGTCACACCGACAGTGCTACGCACTCGTATTGCTGGACAACCGCTGGTATTTTCGGCGGATATGCTGCGTCAAGTGTTGCAGCTGGGCACTCAAGATGAAGAGTCTGGACCGATCGAATTTCCTCTGAGTATAAGGCAAGCGGCCTTTCAGAGAATGGGTTACAGTCTCGATGTGACGAAGGTGTCATATATGAAGAGCGGGTTAATTGGACAATGGAGGTTTCTTGCTCATGTTTTTATGGTATGCTTTGCTCCAAAGAAAGCAGGGTTTGATTATATGGTTGCGAAGATGCAGTCTGGGATAGTCGCAATGGTGTATAATCGTCCATATAGTTTCTCGGAGATGTTTTTCTCAGAATTTGTTCACCAGATAACCGCCCCAGAAAATCAACAATTCTTGTTGTATCCGCGGTTCATCATGATGTTGATCAGGCACTTCTTGCCAAATCTGCCGCCGTCGAATGACATTCAAAGCGTTGCCGTAATGGATAAGCGGATTTTCGCTGATTGTTCCTCACACAGAGGAAGATTGGCTGTTCCTGTTGAGCGTCCGTTATTCGGAGCAATCTTGGATAGGGATTTTCAAGCCCCGGATGTTGCCAACTGGGCAGGGGTAGTTGAATTTCAACCGAGACAACCACAACCACAACAACAACAACAACCACAACCACCGCGTGCTCAAAGGCGTAGACAAAGATCAGCTGCGAGTCAAACTCAGGCGTCAAGGCCTTCGTCGAATCAGCAACCAGAAGTGCAAGAAGCCGGGCCATCAAATGTTCCAACTGAAGCTGAACAATTATGGCAAACGCTTAATGAAATTTAGGAGGCAGGGCCTCATGCAAATGAAGATGTGGCTGCAGCGCTAGTAGGTGAATTACTTAGTCCTCCTGAGGGAGAGGAAGATGTGTTAAGAGATGTAGATGAATATATGCCCGAGCAGGCTGATACTGTTTTGTCTTCATCTGCAACAGAATCGGAAGAGATGGAGGAGTTAGAAGTTGAGGCTCCTGAGTCAGTTTCGACTGAACCTACTGTTCAAATTGGAAAGTATGGAACAAGATTGGTAGTTAATGAAGAAGCATCGAAGAGGAGAGTAGTAAGGGAATCTGATGATTCAGATTTTGAAGAAGAAGAGATTGCTCCCTTAGTGACTCGGCAAAGGGCCAAGCGTCACAGGTTTATGCAAGGGTCATCCTCAACATCTGAAGCACAACCGGAAACCCCCCAAACTCAAACTCAAGAACCTCAGGCCACCGCTCCACCACCACCACCACCTCAACATGAACCATATATTCCATCACCATTCATCCCTACTCCTGTTCAGTCCATTCCATCTACCTCGACCGCCTACGCTGACAACCAGAGGTTTATGCAGCTCAAAGCTCGCGTTGACTTCCAACATGTTCAAATCCTAGGCCTAACAAAGGCAATGGGTGAAATTCAGGCGCATAATGCTAATCTTGATAATGAGAATGCTGAATTGAAAAAGACTGTAGAACAAATTCAGGAAGAGAATGTTGAGCTGAAGACGTTTGTCTGCGATCAGGCAGCTGAGTTAAGGTCGATGCGCTCCCTCATTGAGCAGTTAATGAAAAATCTACAGGCACAGGGGGAGACATCGTGCCGTGATCAGGACATTGAGAGGCCGAGAGAAGATGATGATGAGGACAATCAAGGCAATGATCCCAGCCCTAAAAGCCAGAATGAGCCAGTAGATTTTCTACTGCTCAGACTGCTCAATCTCAGGGGGAGCCTAGTCTAGCTGAAGGAGAAGTAGGAGAAGCAAGCTCATCGAAGCAGCCTACAGATTTTGAAATTAGTGAGATGATTGACGCTCTTATGGATCTTGATGATGATCCGATGGATGTAGGTTTTGATTATGACGATGAAGAGCTGGAAGAAGGTGAGTTTGTGCCAGAAGAGATAGTTGACTGGCAGTCAGATGACGAAGTAGTTGCTGATGAGGTTGACGAAGCCGATGAGATAGTTGTACAACAGAATCCTATCACGGATACTTACATGATAGATGGGAATAATATTGTCAACATAGATGTAGTGAATGCTGCGTTGAATGCTCAGCCATCAACAGAAGAACCTGCTAGAGAGCTATCAAATGAAGAGAAACGAAAGTTATGGTTCAGAGCTGAAAAGAAGGAGTTAGAGATTAAAAAGACAATGAGGGTGTCGGGTACTGGGAAGCTGTCTGAACGCATATTAAGCTGGTTCTTTGATAGAGAACTGCAGCTATTTGTAATTAAGAGGAAAGACGGGCTTCAGTACATGAGGCGAACTTTAAAAGCTTTCAACTCCCTGCCAAAGATCGAAATCACAGACCTAGCATGGAAAGATCTGATAAACATTGGCAATGATCCCTACGCGGACATTATCGCAAGAATCATAAGAAAGGAGGGAAGATCAAGGAAATTTGAGCGACTGAGTCCAAGGGTCGGGAGAAGAGTAGAAGATCCGTCACGTATCGATCCTCTAACTGGACGACCTTGGATGAGGATTCACTATAAACCAGCTAGATGTCTTGAACTTGATGTAACTGTGACACCCTCTTGCTTTGATATTATAATTGAAATCACCAGGATCAACAAACAACCCAATGAATATCATGATAATTGAAATTGAATACTTAAATTAGAATTAAGCAAATCCACACTAAAGCAACAGAATACATGTCTACAGTGATAAAGTCTAACTATTACATCAACATAATTGTTTTAAAAGTAGAAATCCCAGCCCAAAGCTATTACATTCAAGTACCAATAGCTTCTAATGTCTCCGGGATATTGTAGTGAATATGCTTAAGTAGAAGGTCCAGCTACACTTTTGCCTTTGCCTGAAAACATGGTGAGTCAACTGTAAGCGAAAGCTTAGTGAGATAACAGATTATGCAAACAACAAATATTTCTTTACAAGCAATGCTTAACCATGGGCAGTGTAAGCCCCATGTATGTGAAAACAGGCAGTGTAAGCCTCAATGTACGTGTAAACCATGCATTGCTAGCATGGGGTTGGCAGTTCAAATGCTGATCCGGGATGTGCCGAACCTGACGGGATAACGAGTGGGATGATCAGTCCCCGACAGTGGCCTGCTATCAGCCCCAGTCCAGGTCGCATCAGATTATGAAGTAATGATCATGCAGTGCAAGCATGATGTAAATAAATGCACTTTCAATTGAACGCTGGCTACATGTGTATTACATGTCAAGTACGAGTGTGCATCATAACAACAAATCATGTACGTGTGCCAAATGATGTATATGAACAATGTGAACATGCCATTGAATGTATAAACATGAATGCAAAAACAATAAATGTTCGAATGACAATCTGTTACTCACAGTGATTCGAATGTCTCGGCCCTCAGGAGTGGTAATCTTAATCATCCTTTTCTTGCATACAATCTGGGTCTCATTGTGAACTAACCAGTCCATGCCTACTATAACATCAAATTCCCCGAACTCCATGGGAATTAGATCTATGTTGAACACTACATCATCTACAAGTAATGTGCAATTCCTATACACTTTGTCTGCCTTAACTAACATGTTGCTAGCAGTCTCTATATCAAGTACAAATTGCAGTTTGGAAGTAGGCATATTGAATTGACGAGCAAAAGTAGTGGATACAAACGAACGATTTGCTCCGGAATCAAACAAGATACGTGCAGGAATTGAGTTAACATAGAACGTACCAGTGACCACCTCCGGGTCATCCTTTGCTTCTTCAGCTGTGATTTGGAAGGCCCTAGTTGGAGCCCTTTGAGATTGATCCCTGCGAGCCGTGGAAGCTACAGAAGATCTTGCTGTTGATTGTTGAGCATTCTGATCTCGTGGGGGTTTCGGGCAATCCCTTGAAAAATGGCCAAGTCTGTGGCAGTTGTAACATGCATCGTCTTTTCGAGGACAATGCTCCCAGTGATGGCCTTTCTGCCCACAGCAGAAGCAGTACATATCTTGAGTCCTGCACTCCCCAGAGTGCGCCTTTCTGCATCGCCTGCAGTCTCTCATTTCTGAACTGGCCGAAAAGGCCCTTCCCTTCTTGGGTGATGATGATTGTTGATGGGATTGAGGAGAGAATCGAGATGATCCAGACTCCCGCTGCCTTTTTGGCGGCGACGGTAAGACGATCTGCTCAACATTCCGAGCAGCCTCCAGTAAGCCGGCAAAAGTTGTATACCGAACCCCACTCATGGTTCGGCGTATCTCATAGTCTAGACCGGCCTCAAACCAGGCTATCTTCCTTTCCTCTGTGTCAACTTGATGCGGTGCGAACAAGCTCAATCGGGTGAACTCAACAGCATATTGTGTAACTGTTTTCGTTCCTTGGGTCAGGTTCAGGAACTTCGCCTCTAGTCGGCGCTTCTCATCAGTAGGACAGTATTGCTGAGAGAATACTTCCTTGAATTCACTCCATGACATGTGTGACACTACCTCCATCGTCAACACATGTGTCATAGCATCCCACCACATTACTGCGTCCCTTGCAAACATTGCGGTTGCAAAGCGGACCATGTCCTTATCAGCACAGTCGCTGATTCTGAAAGTTCTCTCTGTGGTGGTGATCCATTCCAATGCAGTCACAGCATCTCCAGTTCCGTCAAAAGTAACAGCCCCGTTACTTTTGAAGTCCTTAAATCTGCAACCCCTTGATCTGTTAGAAGACCCAGTGTCTTGTCTTTCCTCTTGATCATCTTGTTGTTGTTCCTTGTTCTTTCGTTTGTCAGCCTTACGTTTTGCTTCGGCCTCATCTCTGGCCCTTAATTGGTCGGCAAATGACTGAGCCTGCTCAGCCATTCGTTTGGATTGCAGTTCGTTGTTTTGTTCCATGAGAGCTTGCATCATCTGGAACATTTGTTGAGGAGTCATATCGTCTCCTGACATGTTCTGAAATATAACAACTTATATTTAGAACATTTATTGGTAAGTCCTAAGTGTTTACAGTTTCCCTTTAATTGTCCCCGTGTGCATGTCAATCCTATCTTAGTTCAGATCATTACTTAGAAGTTCATTCTAATATCATAACCTAAGTTTAAGTCCAAGTCCTCATGGACACTTGAAACCTCAAACTAATGCTCTGATACCAAAACCTGTGACACCCTCTTGCTTTGATATTATAATTGAAATCACCAGGATCAACAAACAACCCAATGAATATCATGATAATTGAAATTGAATACTTAAATTAGAATTAAGCAAATCCACACTAAAGCAATAGAATACATGTCTACAGTGATAAAGTCTAACTATTACATCAACATAATTGTTTTAAAAGTAGAAATCCCAGCCCAAAGCTATTACATTCAAGTACCAATAGCTTCTAAAGTCTCCGGGATATTGTAGTGAATATGCTTAAGTAGAAGGTCCAGCTACACTTTTGCCTTTGCCTGAAAACATGGTGACTCAACTGTAAGCGAAAGCTTAGTGAGATAACAGATTATGCAAACAACAAATATTTCTTTACAAGCAATGCTTAACCATGGGCAGTGTAAGCCCCATGTATGTGAAAACAGGCAGTGTAAGCCTCAATGTACGTGTAAACCATGCATTGCTAGCATGGGGTTGGCAGTTCAAATGCTGATCCGGGATGTGCCGAACCTGACGGGATAACGAGTGGGATGATCAGTCCCCGACAGTGGCCTGCTATCAGCCCCAGTCCAGGTCGCATCAGATTATGAAGTAATGATCATGCAGTGCAAGCATGATGTAAATAAATGCACTTTCAATTGAACGCTGGCTACATGTGTATTACATGTCAAGTACGAGTGTGCATCATAACAACAAATCATGTACGAGTGCCAAATGATGTATATGAACAATGTGAACATGCCATTGAATGTATAAACATGAATGCAAAAACAATAAATGTTCGAATGACAATCTGTTACTCACAGTGATTGGTATTGTGTGACTTGTCTCTGAATCAATGTGTGTTTTGATAACACCACAATGATCTGTAAAGTAAGTGTAATAGTGATTTTGTGTCAGTAATTGCTTATAAATTGTATTCTGTAATTTTAATTGTAATTGGGTCTGAACTCGGACCACATCCGAATTCGGATGGTCCGAAACACAAATGGTCCGAAATTAGGTCCTTGGTCCGAATTGGGTTGATCCGAAATGGGTAATCCGAAATTGCTATGGGTCCGAAATTAAGGTGATCCGAAATTGTGATTGGTCCGGATTGGGTAGAACCGAAATGGGGGTTTGGTCCGAATTGAGGTTGAGTCCGAAATGGAGGTCCGAATTCGGATGGATCATCATCCGAGTTCATACTTAGAAAATTTTCCAATATTTTCCAGAATTATGTTTTTGACCATTTTTGCGTGTTTTGAGTCTAACATTGTAAATATGAACTTAGTAACACTATTTTAACTTATATCATAACATGTATGTACCAAAAATCCCACATTTGTGTCCATTTTCTACAAGTTTTCGAAGAACACACACTAAAACACACACATAATTCCAGAAATCGTACTTAGGAGTGGAATCTGATTCTGAAATTTGGTACACTATATTATCATCATTCGATTTAAACATTCCAATAATAATATCTAACATGCATTAACATTTGCATCACTGATCTTAAAAATCGGTTCCCATAAAAACCGAACCAAAACCATCAAAAATTGCAAGTTTTGAGTGAATCTTACCTCAAATCGTTTATTGTGTTGCTTATAGTTCCTTAATTGCTAATTGTTTCCAAATTTTTGCACCTTGTAACTGATAATTCTTGTGTTCTTGAGTTAGAATCCGAGAGAGAGAGAGTAGAGAGAGGATACGGTAGAGAGAGAGAGTAGTGAGAGAGTGTGAGTGTGAAAATGAAAGGTTTTCTTTCTTTTATTCCTATTTTTGACCCATTTGCATAACACACCCCTCAACTTCGTATTTTCTCATATAACTGATATAATGATCAAAATAACTTAAATTGACATAATCTTCCATTAACGTAGTAATTAAGTCCTTAAAATTGTAAATTACATATAATTGAAAATTGGGATGTTACAGCATGGGCTCCACCACGCGTATACTTCGTCCGCGAAGTCATGCTGCGCTAAACAAACTTGGGTACTTAGTCTTCATGTCTTCTTCCGATTCCCAAGTATGATTAGCTCCCCGATGATGCTTCCACTTGACCAGCACCATCCTGATTTCTTTGTTACGTAGTTTCTTGACTTTTGTCTCCAGAATACACTCCGGCTCATCAACGAACCTTAGCCGTTCGTCAATCTTAATGTCTGAATGGTCAGTCCTTGGTTCCCTCTCGGGCACCAGGCTCTTTCTTAGGTAACCAACATGGAAGACCGGGTGAACACCAGACAATTCTTCCGGCAAGTCCAAGTGATAGGACTAATTCCCAACTCTTTCCAGTATCCAGAAGGGTCCTACGAATCGAGGCGATAGCTTACCTCGCTTAACGAACCTCGTGACACCTTTCATTGGGGATACCTTCAAGTATACCCAATCGTCCTTCTGAAACTCCATAGCTTTATGACGGCGATCGTGGTAGTTCTTTTGCCGATCTTGTGCCGCTTTCATGTACTGTCGAATGAGTTGAATCTTTTCATTTGTTTCTTGTAGCAAGGCAGGACCAGCTATTGGAGTTTCTCCTGTTTCCCTCCAACACGTTGGAGTCCTACATTTTCTGCCATACAGAAACTCGAACGGTGCCATCTTGATAGTGGAATGGTAACTATTGTTGTAAGAGAATTTAACCAGTGGAAGGTGATCATCCCAGTTACCACCCAAATCCATGACACACGCTCTGAGCATGTCTTCTAGAGTTAAGATTGTTTTTTCTCTTTGCCCGTCCGATTGAGGTCTATATGCAGTACTCATTGCGATACGAGTACCAAGACCGTTTTGTAAAGCAGCCCAGAAGTTGGAAGTGAATCTACTATCTCGGTCAGAGACAATAGACTTAGGCACACCATGCCTAATGATGATTTCGTTTACGTAGATCTGGGCAAGACGGTCCAGTGAGTAGGTTTCTCGGATTGGAATGAAGTGAGCAGATTTTGTCAGACGGTCAACAATGACCCAAATAGCATCATGTTGACGTCGTGTTTTGGGAAGCTTTGTTATGAAGTCCATAGTAATATGGTCCCACTTCCATTCCGGGATAGGAAGAGGTTGCATGCTACCATAAGGTTGCTGATGTTCTGCTTTGACTAGACGACAAGTTCTGCACTTTTCTACGTATTGACCAACGTCTCTTTTCAACCCTGGCCACCAGAAGTCGGCTTTCAAGTCGTTGTACATTTTCGTGCTACCAGGATGAATTGAGAACTTGGATTGATGAGCTTCTGCAAGAATTATTTCTCGCATGTTCCCGAACTTAGGAACCCAAACTCTGCCATACACACCTTTAAGTCCTGTTCCATCATCTTGCATTAATGGCAACTGAACTCTGATATTCTCGTCTTTAACATTATCCTCCTTTAGAGCCTGTAGTTGAGCAGCTCTTACATCATCTATAATTGTTGAAGTCAATATCGTGGAAGTCAAGGCATAGCAGTATGCCTTGCAGTACGCTTTTCGGCTTAGGGCATCGGCCACTACGTTGGCCTTCCCTGGATGGTATAAGATCTCGCAGTCATAGTCTTTGATCAGCTCCATAGACCTTCTTTGCCTCATATTCAAGTCCTTCTGACTGAATATGTACTTCAAACTCTTGTGGTCGGTGAAGAGCTGACACTTGGTTCCGTACAAGTAGTGTCTCCATAATTTGAGAGCGAAAGTCACAGCAGTCAACTCTAGATCATGAGTAGAATAATCTTTCTCATGCGGTTTGAGCTGTCTAGAAGCGTATGCTACGACATTTCCTCTTTGCATTAATACCGCTCCCAAACCCATGCCTGATGCATCCGTGTAAACCACAAAATCTTCGTTCCCTTCAGGCAGGGCTAACACTGGTGCTTCACTTAGCAAATTCTTCAGTTTATCGAAAGCAACTTGCTGTTCTTCTTTCCAAAAGAAGGTTGCGTTCTTGCGAGTAAGCTTTGTAAGCGGAACGACGATTTTGGAGAAGTCTTTGATGAATCGGCGGTAGTAACCAGCCAATCCCAGAAAACTACGAAATTCTGAGGCGTTGCGGGGTGATTCCCAGTTCTGGATAGCTTCGATCTTTGCAGGATCAACAGCAATCCCAGCACCAGCTATCACGTGCCCCAAGAATTGGATCTGAATTGAATTATTGAGTAAGCACGAGTTAACTACGAGTTTATGATTAAGTATAAGGATCATGAAATTGTTTCGAATGTTGAGACGTACCTGCCTCAACCAGAATTCACACTTAGAGAATTTGGCATAAAGTTGCTCTTTGCGTAGCAACTCTAGTAATTCTCTCAGATGTGCTGCATGATCCTCTTCGGTCTTTGAATAGATGAGAATGTCATCGATGAACACGATGACAGATTTGTCGAGCATTGGCCGGCAGACTCGATTCATGAGATCCATGAAAGCAGCCGGCGCATTTGTAAGACCGAATGGCATTACCAGAAACTCGTAGTGTCCGTAACGAGTTCTGAAAGCCGTCTTTGGAATGTCGTCAGGATGTACTTTGAGCTGATGATAACCCGAGCGAAGATCAATCTTCGAGAAGTAGCTTGCGCCTGGTAACTGGTCGAAGAGATCATCAATCCGGGGCAATGGGTACTTGTTCTTGATTGTGACTTTATTGAGTTCGCGGTAATCGATGCACATTCGCAATGTGCCATCTTTCTTCTTGACGAACAGAACAGGAGCGCCCCATGGAGATGAACTTGGGCGTATGAAACCCTTATCGAGCAACTCCTGTAATTGCTTCATCATTTCCTGCATTTCTGCAGGAGCTAAACGGTACGGAGCCTTTGCTATTCGAGCAGCTCCAGGATTGAGATCAATTCGGAATTCCACTTGGCGATCAGGTGGCAATCCCGAGATATCTTCTGGAAAGACATCTGGAAATTCAGAAACAACGGGAACGGTGGAAGGAGATTGAACTTCAGCCTTAGCATCCACAGCGTAGGCTAAATAAGATGAACAACCCTTGGCAACGTGCTTTCGGGCTTTTGCGATTGAAATAAGGCATAAGTCGCCTTTATGTCTGTCACCATAAATGCATATGTCTCGGCCCTCAGGAGTGGTAATCTTAATCATCCTTTTCTTGCATACAATCTGGGCCTCATTGTGAACTAACCAGTCCATGCCTACTATAACATCAAATTCCCCGAACTCCATGGGAATTAGATCTATGTTGAACACTACATCATCTACAAGTAATGTGCAATTCCTATACACTTTGTCTGCCTTAACTAACATGTTGCTAGCAGTCTCTATATCAAGTACAAATTGCAGTTTGGAAGTAGGCATATTGAATTGACGAGCAAATGTAGTGGAGACAAACGAACGATTTGCTCCGGAATCAAACAAGATACGTGCAGGAATTGAGTTAACATAGAACGTACCAGTGACCACCTCCGGGTCATCCTTTGCTTCTTCAGCTGTGATTTGGAAGGCCCTAGTTGGAGCCCTTTGAGATTGATCCCTGCGAGCCGTGGAAGCTACAGAAGATCTTGCTGTTGATTGTTGAGCATTCTGATCTCGTGGGGGTTTCGGGCAATCCCTTGAAAAATGGCCAAGTCTGTGGCAGTTGTAACATGCATCGTCTTTTCGAGGACAATGCTCCCAGTGATGGCCTTTCTGCCCACAGCAGAAGCAGTACATATCTTGAGTCCTGCACTCCCCAGAGTGCGCCTTTCTGCATCGCCTGCAGTCTCTCATTTCTGAACTGGCCGAAAAGGCCCTTCCCTTCTTGGGTGATGATGATTGTTGATGGGATTGAGGAGAGAATCGAGATGATCCAGACTCCCGTTGCCTTTTTGGCCGCGACGGTTGAGTCGGTGTTGCGACGGCTGACCCGATAACATACCCAGACAATAAGACGATCTGCTCAACATTCCGAGCAGCCTCCAGTAAGCCGGCAAAAGTTGTATACCGAACCCCACTCATGGTTCGGCGTATCTCATAGTCTAGACCGGCCTCAAACCGGGCTATCTTCCTTTCCTCTGTGTCAACTTGATGCGGTGCGAACAAGCTCAATCGGGTGAACTCAACAGCATATTGTGTAACTGTTTTCGTTCCTTGGGTCAGGTTCAGGAACTTCGCCTCTAGTCGGCGCTTCTCATCAGTAGGACAGTATTGCTGAGAGAATACTTCCTTGAATTCACTCCATGACATGTGTGACACTACCTCCATCGTCAACACATGTGTCATAGCATCCCACCACATTACTGCGTCCCTTGCAAACATTGCGGTTGCAAAGCGGACCATGTCCTTATCAGCACAGTCGCTGATTCTGAAAGTTATCTCTGTGGTGGTGATCCATTCCAATGCAGTCACAGCATCTCCAGTTCCGTCAAAAGTAACAGCCCCGTTACTTTTGAAGTCCTTAAATCTGCAACCCCTTGATCTGTTAGAAGACCCAGTGTCTTGTCTTTCCTCTTGATCATCTTGTTGTTGTTCCTTGTTCTTTCGTTTGTCAGCCTTACGTTTTGCTTCGGCCTCATCTCTGGCCCTTAATTGGTCGGCAAATGACTGAGCCTGCTCAGCCATTCGTTTGGATTGCAGTTCCTTGTTTTGTTCCATGAGAGCTTGCATCATCTGGAACATTTGTTGAGGAGTCATATCTTCTCCTGACATGTTCTGAAATATAACAACTTATATTTAGAACATTTAATGGTAAGTCCTAAGTGTTTACAGTTTCCCTTTAATTGTCCCCGTGTGCATGTCAATCCTATCTTAGTTCAGATCATTACTTAGAAGTTCATTCTAATATCATAACCTAAGTTTGAGTCCAAGTCCTCATGGACACTTGAAACCTCAAACTAATGCTCTGATACCAAAACCTGTGACACCCTCTTGCTTTGATATTATAATTGAAATCACCAGGATCAACAAACAACCTAATGAATATCATGATAATTGAAATTGAATACTTAAATTAGAATTAAGCAAATCCACACTAAAGCAATAGAATACATGTCTACAGTGATAAAGTCTAACTATTACATCAACATAATTGTTTTTAAAGTAGAAATCCCAGCCCAAAGCTATTACATTCAAGTACCAATAGCTTCTAAAGTCTCCGGGATATTGTAGTGAATATGCTTAAGTAGAAGGTCCAGCTACACTTTTGCCTTTGCCTGAAAACATGGTGAGTCAACTGTAAGCGAAAGCTTAGTGAGATAACAGATTATGCAAACAACAAATATTTCTTTACAAGCAATGCTTAACCATGGGCAGTGTAAGCCCCATGTATGTGAAAACAGGCAGTGTAAGCCTCAATGTACGTGTAAACCATGCATTGCTAGCATGGGGTTGGCAGTTCAAATGCTGATCCGGGATGTGCCGAACCTGACGGGATAACGAGTGGGATGATCAGTCCCCGACAGTGGCCTGCTATCAGCCCCAGTCCAGGTCGCATCAGATTATGAAGTAATGATCATGCAGTGCAAGCATGATGTAAATAAATGCACTTTCAATTGAACGCTGGCTACATGTGTATTACATGTCAAGTACGAGTGTGCATCATAACAACAAATCATGTACGAGTGCCAAATGATGTATATGAACAATGTGAACATGCCATTGAATGTATAAACATGAATGCAAAAACAATAAATGTTCGAATGACAATCTGTTACTCACAGTGATTGGTATTGTGTGACTTGTCTCTGAATCAATGTGTGTTTTGATAACACCACAATGATCTGTAAAGTAAGTGTAATAGTGATTTTGTGTCAGTAATTGCTTATAAATTGTATTCTGTAATTTTAATTGTAATTGGGTCTGAACTCGGACCACATCCGAATTCGGATGGTCCGAAACACAAATGGTCCGAAATTAGGTCCTTGGTCCGAATTGGGTTGATCCGAAATGGGTAATCCGAAATTGCTATGGGTCCGAAATTAAGGTGATCCGAAATTGTGATTGGTCCGGATTGGGTAGAACCGAAATGGGGGTTTGGTCCGAATTGAGGTTGAGTCCGAAATGGAGGTCCGAATTCGGATGGATCATCATCCGAGTTCATACTTAGAAAATTTTCCAATATTTTCCAGAATTATGTTTTTGACCATTTTTGCGTGTTTTGAGTCTAACATTGTAAATATGAACTTAGTAACACTATTTTAACTTATATCATAACATGTATGTACCAAAAATCCCACATTTGTGTCCATTTTCTACAAGTTTTCGAAGAACACACACTAAAACACACACATAATTCCAGAAATCGTACTTAGGAGTGGAATCTGATTCTGAAATTTGGTACACTATATTATCATCATTCGATTTAAACATTCCAATAATAATATCTAACATGCATTAACATTTGCATCACTGATCTTAAAAATCGGTTCCCATAAAAACCGAACCAAAACCATCAAAAATTGCAAGTTTTGAGTGAATCTTACCTCAAATCGTTTGTTGTGTTGCTTATAGTTCCTTAATTGCTACTTGTTTCCAAATTTTTACACATTGTAACTGATAATTCTTGTGTTCTTGAGTTAGAATCCGAGAGAAAGAGAGAGAGTAGAGAGAGGATACGGTAGAGAGAGAGAGTAGGGAGAGAGTGTGAGTGTGAAAATGAAAGGTTTTCTTTCTTTTATTCCTATTTTTGACCCCATTTGCATAACACACCCCTCAACTTCGTATTTTCTCATTTAACTGATATAATGATCAAAATAACTTAAATTGACATAATCTTCCATTAACGTAATAATTAAGTCCTTAAAATTGTAAATTACATATAATTGAAAATTGGGATGTTACAGTAACGTATTACAAGAAGTTCAAACATAATGTACAAAGATAAAATCAATCACCGGAACGTCAAGTCGAGTTTAGTATTGACTTGGTTCCTGGTGCGGCTCCTATTGCGAAGGCTCCATACAGACTTGCACCTGCAGAAATGCAGGAAATGTCAAAGCAACTGCAAGAGCTGTTGGAGAAGGGGTTTATCCGACCGAGTTCTTCTCCATGGGGTGCACCAGTTCTGTTTGTTAAAAAGAAAGACGGAACTTTCCGTATGTGCATCGACTACCGCGAGTTGAATAAGGTTACAATAAAGAATAAGTATCCTCTGCCCAGAATCGATGATCTGTTTGATCAGCTGCAAGGAGCCAGCTATTTCTCGAAAATAGATCTCCGATCTGGGTATCATCAGTTAAAAGTCAGAGAAGAAGATGTTCCAAAGACAGCTTTCCGTACAAGATACGGCCATTACGAATTTCTCGTGATGCCGTTCGGCTTGACAAATGCACCAGCGGCATTCATGGACCTCATGAATCGTGTGTGCAGACCAATGTTGGATAAATCAGTTATCGTGTTCATAGACGATATTCTGATTTACTCCAAAACGGAGGCTGATCATTCTATTCATCTGCGGCAATTGCTAGAGTTATTAAGAAAAGAAAGACTCTACGCAAAATTCTCTAAGTGTGAATTTTGGCTCAGACAGGTATAATCTCTATTATATAAGTCTTGAGCTGTTTCCTTAACTATTCTATGATCCATTTCAGAATTTGAATTTCTATCTTGATTCTTATAGATCCAGTTCCTTGGCCATGTTGTTTCTGGCGAAGGAATTTCTGTTGATCCTTCGAAAGTCGAGGCCGTTCAGAAATGGCAAACGCCTCGCAATGCCTCTGAAATAAGAAGTTTCCTCGGATTGGCTGGTTACTACCGGCGATTCATAAAGGACTTCTCGAAGATTGCTGTACCTCTAACGACGCTAACACGAAAGAATACTCCTTTCGTTTGGTCTGATAAACAGCAAGAGGCATTTGACATTCTGAAGCAAAAGCTTATTCAAGCGCCGATTCTATCCTTGCCAGAAGGTAATGACGATTTCGTTGTTTACAGCGACGCTTCTGGTACTGGCTTAGGATGTGTTCTTATGCAAAGGGGAAAAGTAATTGCCTACGCTTCAAGGCAATTGAAAGACTACGAGAAAAGTGCACCAACTCATGATCTTGAGTTGGCTGCTGTTACCTTTGCACTGAAGATCTGGCGTCACTATCTATATGGGACTCGGTGTCAGCTCTACACCGATCATAAGAGTCTCAAATACCTTTTCACTCAAAAAGATCTGAATATGAAACAACGTCGATCCTTGGAGCTTATCAAGGATTATGATTGCGAGATCTTATATCATCCCGGCAAAGCAAATGTTGTCGCGGATGCATTGAGTAGAAAAGTGTATCCAGAAAAGTGCTGCTATGCCTTAACTCCAGTTATATTCTCTTCTGATCTTATTGAAGATATTCGAGTTGCTCAAACTGAAGCGCTGAAAGAAGAGAACATAGATTCTGAAAATCTAAAAGGGCAGTTACAATTTCTAACTCTGAACCATTTGGGACTTCACTGTCTCAAGGGAAACCGAATCTGGGTTCCTAAATATGGTTCTATTCGTAGCACTCTTTTGTCCGAAGCTCATCAGTCCAAGTTATCCATTCATCCTGGCAGTTCAAAGATGTATTTCTATCTGAAAGCCGATTACTGGTGGCCAGGTATGAAGAAGGATATCGGAAAATGTGTTGAAAGCTGTAGAGTATGCCAGATGGTTAAGGCAGAACATCAAAAGCCCTTTGGAGATATGCAACCACTGCCAGTTCCTGAATGGAAGTGGGAGCATATAACCATGGACTTTGTCACAAAACTGCCAAGGACCAAGAGACAACACGACTCCATCTGGGTAGTCGTGGATCGATTAACGAAATCAGCACATTTTATTCCGATAAAAGAAACTTATTCTCTCGATAGATTGGCGCAGCTGTACATCACTGAAATTATTTCACGACACGGTGTGCCAAAGTCTATCGTATCAGATCGTGATAGTCGTTTCACGTCCAGATTCTGGCAAGCATTACAAGAAGGGATGGGTACTCGGATTTCTATGAGTACTGCTTATCATCCAAATGCAGATGGCCAGAGTGAGCGTACTATCTTAACTCTTGAAGATATGCTTCGTGCCTGCATTCTTGATTTAGGTGATAACTGGGATGACCACTTGCCGTTGGTCGAATTTTCCTATAATAACAGTTATCATTCTACAATCAAGATGGCTCCTTTTGAAGCTTTGTACGGAAGAAAGTGCAGAATTCCTACCTGTTGGCGCGAAACCGGCGAATCGCCAATAGCAGGACCTGCCCTTCTACAGTTGACTCATGAAAAGATTCAGCTTGTTAGAAGGAATATACTTGAAGCTCAAAGCAGGCAGAAGTCGTATTATGACAACCGACACAGATCAATAAGTTTTGCGGTTAACGATTGGGTGATGTTAAAAGTATCCCCAATGAAGAATGTGGTGCGGTTCATTAAAAGAAACAAGCTAGCTCCGAGATTTATTGGTCCGTTCAAGATCGTTGAAAAGATTGGGAATCAGTCTTACCGTCTTGATCTACCAGCAGACTTAGCTGGAATACATCCTGTATTCCATGTTAGTCATCTAAGAAAGAGTTTAGCTGACGAAAGGGAAGTTCAGATACCACATGTTAACCTGCAGATTGATAAGAAGCTTCGCATGGTTGAAGAGCCAGAACGTATTCTGGACTCGAAGACCAAAAAGCTTCGGAATAAAGAGATACAGATGGTGCTCGTCCAGTGGAAACACCACAAAGGTTCGCATCAGTCTTGGGAATTGAGAGATGTTATGAAAGCTACATATCCCGGTCTGTTCGAATCTAGCTAACTTCGGGGACGAAGTTTGTGCGTGGTGGAGCCCATTCTGTAACAACCTAATTTTTATCTAGTCGTAAACTCAGTAACATTTTGAACTGATAATGCAATAATGTTAAATTATTTGAATTATAATTTAATTAATAATGAAATATTAAATTAAATTATATAAATATTTAATCTATGAATTTATTTAATTATTAAAGAAAATAAAATAAAAGAGATATAATATACAACAATGAAAGTGAGTTAGCTAGCAAATATAACTAGACGACGTATATAAACGAGAAATTTAAACTCAGAATTCAGATTTGTCTCTCTCTCTAACTCTCTCTCTCTAAAACTCTCTCTAGTTTCTCTCTCTAACTTCTCTCTAAAATTTCTCCTAAACCGACTATCCGATTATCAAGATAAATATATCGTTAGGAAGATCTCGGCGAATACTACGCGATTATACCAAATTCCTGCGTGAGATCATACGAATTGAGGTAAGATTTTATAATTTTACGTTTTATATATATATTCGGTATTTCGAATCTATTAAACTTTATGAAATTTAAAGCTATTTTATCAGATTTAACTAAAGATAAGTATAAGATAATCGAACATAGGCTTAATATTGATTATATATGTGATTTATGCCTTAGAAATCCAAGTTTTAGAGTTGTAAATATGATCAGATTCGAGGATATTATGATCAGATTCGAAAATGCATAGAACAGACTCGAAATGGTGTTAGATTCGAAAATATTCAATTAGATTCGAATTGGGTGTATGGTTCGAATCTAATCATCTAGATTCGAGATTATGTAGGTTCGAATCTATGTGTTCGAATCTAGGAAAGTGCATCGAATCTAAGTCTTAAATTCAAATCTATATGCATGGATGGCTTGAATCTATATCACTAATTCGAATCTATCCCTTAGAATCTATTCTATAGAAGCTTCGAATCTAAGTCATCAGATTCGAATGATATGTATTCGAATCTGATCTATGTTCTCGAATCTAGTTAGTTAAACTCGAAATGTGTAGGTGTTTCGAATCTGATGCCTTTAAATTCAAAATCTGATTTGTTCCAAGCTTAAGATGATATATGAACAAACAATTATCAGAATCAGATAAAATAAAGATCTTAACGACTAAAGAAATGATAATAATGATATGATATGATAATTCTGGACAGGTTCAGTGAAATTCTGAACATCTAGACAAAGATTTTAAAAGATTTAAAGCGGGTCAGAGATTTGATTTGACAGAGAAAAGAATTGACAAAATCCTGAGATAACTCAGGTGGCAGATTCATATATCTGTTTGACCAAGACCCAACACTGTGAGTTATAGATATTCAAATTGAACATGCAAAGATCCGTTTGAGATATATTGATGCTGTTACATTATTTGACATTCATTTATCAGCTGGATTGAGACCTGTGCACACCATGGATGGGTGTTGCCCAGTGAATCATGATAGCTATTTGCTTATCATTTCATATTGCATTTATTAGCGCTTCAGACTTTGCTTTATGATTCATTGCTATCATGACTCCTAAGACTTATGCTTATTTCATTAATCAGACTTGATAAGATTTATTCAGCTTGACTAGCCCTTATGGTCTATTGTTCTAGACCCGGCTATTCCACCAGTTCTCATGAACTTGGTAATGACCTCCGATGTTCGGCCATGTTGACCTACTGGTAGCTAGCCCAGTATGTGGCTGATCCCCACGATATAAGCGTGAGTGTGGTTTGAACATCATCCGATCTTAAGATACTATATCTCAATCATGATGAGGGCTGTAGCGGCAGCCAAGACTTATCACGCTTAGAATTATGACTCCGCTTGACACGCATGTTAATATTGAAAATCTATAAACTCACTAAGCTTTGCTTACAGATGTTGCTTTAATATTTTACAGGAAAAAGCAAAGGAAAGTCACCTGCCGGACCTAGTTCTTAGGTCTTACACGATCAAGACAGAAGTATCATAGACCTCTACTCAACGATCTCATTTTGGTACTAATTGGATGATGATATTGTGGTGATCTGGGTAGATTTCTTTTGATAATATGATGACATGAATTAGATTAGACTTGTGCCCTTTATAAGTTTAATTTGCAAACCGTAACTGTATTAAACTTAAATCTTAATAGTTTGTACTGTAATTTAATTTTCCGCATTATAATTACTCTATCTTAGTTATGGTTGATATCGTATTGCATGATGTGGGACCTAGACTGGTGAGAACTGCCCCGTAAGGGGTGGTCTTCACAATATATATATATATATATATATATATATATATATATATATATATATATATATATATATATATATGTATGTATGTATGTATTCGGTATGTATGTATGTATTCGGTATTTCGGTTTAGTTCGGTTTATTATCGGCTAGACCATAAACCAATCTAAAAAATGAGTATTATAATCGGTTTGGTTTCAACCAAATTTTAATTTTGGTTTGGTTTTAATTGGATTCGGTTTGGTTTGGTTTTCGGTTTCCTTGGTGTGGGACCAAGTACTGCCCACAGCTAGTTGCACTAGAACCACACTGCTTCCTTTGGATCACTTGTAGGCACAATTTCAGATTCGATCTTTCTCTTAGACCCACGGTTGGACTTTCCATTTGTGGTCTTTTTCTTCCAGTTGGAATTAGACGACTTCCTTTTCTTTACATTTTGACAAATGGACAACACGTGAGCTGCTGGCACATCAACCTTCTTGATACCTTGTTCAACAGTTTGTAGCAGATTATGGAGTTCCATGATTGAGGTCTCTTTCTCATTCAGATTCATATGATATCAGACCACAAACTGGTTGTAGACAGCGGGCAGACCAGATAGGATGATATTTATGGAAAACTCAGTGTCAAACATCATGTTCATCAATTCCAATTTGTGAAAGTACCCTTTCATCTTCAGACAAAAGCACAAATGGATGCTCCAGGTTTGGGCTTGCAAGCCATGAAGGACTTAACCACATCAAGGCGTTATTTGCTTGCCTTGGCCTGAAACATTTCCTTCAACCGTTAGTTCATTTCGTAAGCCCAAGTGTTTTCAAAAGTCTTTTCAAAAGTGTTTTCGAGGATGCCATGATGCATGACACTTTGTTTGCATCATCATAGTGTTTTCGGTGAGCATCGATCTTTTATTGGGTTGAGTTCTCATTAATAGTGGGAATTTGCTCATCGAGAACATACTCCCTATTCTCATACCTTAGGGTGAACCTAAGTTTTCACATCCAGTCCATATAGTTTGGACCGACAAGTCTTTCCCTCCCAAGAACTGAGAGTAATGAGAAGTTTGAGTTATGAGCAGAATTGGGAACGGGAGGGGTTGCACCATTTTGAGTAGACATGTATAAGACAAAACAGTTTTAGTTAGTATGAATGTTCCTTAAATAATTACCCAATTTGATTTAAGGCTAGGATCCATATTTTAGATTCGTTTTATGAAGAGGGTTGTCGTAAACACATCACAAATTTATTTTAGGTAGACAATGCTTTTGTCAATTTGATTCTCTATGAAATTCCTAGTTCTTTTGAGATTCACTGATTCTTATCAAT
Organism: Centrapalus pauciflorus; assembly: GCA_020465985.1. Classification (NCBI taxonomy): domain Eukaryota; kingdom Viridiplantae; phylum Streptophyta; class Magnoliopsida; order Asterales; family Asteraceae; genus Centrapalus; species Centrapalus pauciflorus. The sequence continues at coordinate 8,750 of JAANYP010006837.1, read as the reverse complement.
GACATATTAATCTAGGATACGCTCATCTACCATTCATGACTGGGATGCCAAGGATCACGAACAAGATGTTGAATATTAACCATGCAAAACCTGTGTGGTCCCCGACACGAGTATGCTCGAGAATCGCGAGTCTCACATCACCTCTCACTTATGTTCTCATATTAATGTGCTGACGAGCCGTCATTGTGGCCCGTAGAAATAACCTTAAAACTACCTACTAGCGTAGGTAAGTAAGGGTTGAATCCGCAGGGAGTGCATATGTGAATTAGGGTTAAATTGCTAGTTTCTTTAGGTTTATAAAAGCGATTAAATTGTGGATTGAGTGATTGTTTAAAATGGTGATTACGACTAATTACTACTTAAACAGTGGCACACAAATAGCAACTGATTAACAAATCGAAGTAAGGATAACCATTTACGAAATCACTATGGCTTAATTTATTATCCACTTGAATATCATGCAACGGTCACATAGACATAACCAATTACTTAGTCATATTAATTTTAAACGTTTTAACCAATAAATCTCGGCATAGCGCATGCAACATTCATTACTTGTATTAATCCCTAAATTAATGGACTCCACATAAATAATAATATTACTATGAACTATCTTGCTTTTACCAATTAAACCATTAACTCATCAAAACAACGAAATGTATATCATTTGCATTACACCAAATATTCAAAGTATCACAAAATACATCAATACATAAAAAGAGATTCAAGTAAATATAACTTAGCTGTAGATACTCTGCAAATGGCTATGGTGGTTTAGCCTCTCATCGTGTGTTCTTCACCGGGAATGATTGTGGAAATCATCGTAGGCTTCTATGGCACGAACGGTTGCACTCCACCTTCTTTGTACTCGATCCATGAATCAACTCCGGCAGGGCTTCGCCAATGTTTTCAATATTTTGGGACCTCTATAAACGAACACAGTCGCTCCCTATTTGTAGAGGACATGGTTTTTAGGGTTTTGGGCGTCAAAAAGTGACTGTAGGGTTTTCACGCCACACGGGCGTAGACCCAGGCGTAGGCCTACGCCTGGCCCTGCGTTGGAGGGTACGGCCTGGGCTATGCCGGGCTACGCTGGAAGTGCTCTCTAACTCCAAACACTACTAAAATAAAGAAATAAATTGCAAACTACATAACTAAAAATATATGAAAGTAAAGAAAATAAAGACAAAGAACAAGGAAAGATAGTACCTGATCATTGGTACGGAGGCGGCTGGCAGAAGATGCTATTGTAGAAATCTCCATACGGGCCCTGATCAGCGGGGTTTAGTGTTGGCGATGGATATAGGTGAGCGGGAATCTAGTCCGGCAAATCCTGCCTGCCACGCACCGGATAGCACTGATATGTGTCTACGACAGGCTCGTATGAGTGATACTGAGGCATAGTGTAATCAGCATAAGACTGGTACGACATACCGGCTTGGAAATCCTCGTGATGCCGGACTCCCTCCCAATACGCCCAGTTATGCTGCTGGTAGTAGGCATTCTGATATGTCGTGGCTCTATGCCACTCGTATATCCTATCTACCCGATCGTAAGGATAATCAACCCTGTGATAAACATGGGTCAATCTACCGTTCATGTCATCTAACCTCTAAGTCACATCCTCAAGGAAATCCCCTTGACTCACCACAAGATCGTCTAACCGCTGCATAATGCGGTTGATGTCAGCATCGTCATTACCTTGACTTTGCGAGGTAGACGCCCCTATATTCGGCTCTTCCTGCCGAACTCCCGCTTCATTTGCAGCCTTTTGTTCTCTCTCTCTCTATCTCTCTCTCTTTCTCTCTCTCCTCACCTCCTCAGTATAGTCCTCAATATACGATTGGTTGGTTTCCTTGCCGTATATCTCGAACCCCTCATCAACCTCTCTAAAAACTAGAGTGGGGAACATGGCGGCCGTAATGTACGTCACCGAGACTGGAGAAGAGAGACTGGGGTGAAAGTGCACCCATCCTCTCAAGGAAAGTAGAAATTAACCATCTATGGGGGATGATCGTTCTCTCTCTAGTATCGTACATGGCCCATATGTCATTAATGACTGTCCATGCAAAAGAGAGTCTGGGCCTTCCCTTGAGAAGGGCGTAGAGGACAGTAATGTCTCGGTGCCTGACCTTAGACAGGTCACTATCTCGTGGCATAATATTATATACGAGGATCTTATGAAGCACTTTGCACCTTGGAGACAAGTCCTTCCTATGGTAGGTAACGTAGTTCTCCGCTACCTCAGTGGTTTGATTGAACACTTTACACACCTGTTCAATCCACTCTCCAATCCAGGTCGAGTCAGTAAAGGCCAATTGGGTATCGAACATATATTCATACCCACGTTGGGTAGACCCCTCATTTCCCATTCCAGTATCCAAATTAAATAACTGGCGAAGGATTACAGCATCCATCACCACATCCCTCCCATGGACAGTGTCTATCAGCTTAAGGTCGTCATATGTACGACTTGTCTCCCTCCTAAGGGTAGACATCCACTCTACTACATCGGCCTGATAAATCTGTGGGCCGCCTAACTCTAACACCCCCTCCCATCCTAAGAAATCAAAGAGGTACGGAACTCCATAATCATCAAAGTCCTGTCTCCTCACCCTTTTTTCTACTAAAATACGCCTAGAGTATTTCTTATAATGAAATAGCGGCGTTCTGATTTCCTCCGGGTGTTGGGAGAGCAATAAATTGGGGATCCAGTCCACCATTGGTTGGCTGGGTGCGTTAGCTAGTTATTCACAACATCTTCAAGTTAGCATTCAATCAATGTACGAGATAAATTTAATAATGTAACCTATAATTACATTTTTCACATTAACACTCACTATGTTTAGATGCATATATATATATATATATATATATATATATATATATATATATATATATATATATATATATATATATATATATATATATATATATATATATATAGAGAGAGAGAGAGAGAGAGATGTGATCATTACAGAACCTAAACTTAGTGTAGAACTGTTGAACCAGTATCGTCCATAGATTAGATTAATCTAATGGTCTTGATTAAAAGAGTCAAGGTTTGAATTAGTGAAAAAAAAAGATTGGTATTTGTGATATTTTAATTCTTTCAAAGGTGAAAAAGGAAAATATTGGAAATAACAAAAAGATTGACATTAGCAAAATAAATATCTTTTTTCTTTAAATTAAAATAACATTAAAATGATTACTTTTTAAATAAAAAAATTATACCATAAAAATGAGAATTTTATACTTTTTAAAACGAAATTGGTCATGATATATTTTTTCAAAAACATTTTACATGTTTATTTTTCATTAAAAAAAATTTACCCAGACCACGATGCAATATAGCATGGCGAGATCGTTCAATGTCGAAGGAACACTTGATATCGTATATTCAACGTCGATGCAACACTGCATATACATTCAATATTAACAGAGCCAAAATAATGGTCAAAATTAGTAGTCAAAGTTGGTGGATATAACGAGAACGGTCACGATATATTTTTTTCAAAAACATTTTACGTGTTTATTTTTCGTAAACAATTTTTTACCGAGACGACCATTCAATATATTATATAGAGATCATTCAATGTTGAATTATAGTTTATATCACATATTCAACGTTGAAGGGATACTATATATCATGTACGCAACACTGCATGTACATTCAATATTAAAGAGTCAAAAATAGTCAAAGTGGGCAGTCAAACTTGGTGGGCTACTATTAATTGCATAATTACCATCTTATTCCTAGTGTTATTTTATAATCCAATGGTTTAGATTGGTTCTATAGTTATGCACTAAATTAAAGCTCTGCAATGATTCCATATGTATATAATATATACATACATACATACATACATACATACATACATACATACATACATACATATATATATATATATATATATATATATATATATATATATATATATATATATATATATATATGTTAGGCACAAAAAGGCCTCAGTCAAACCTGCTCTATATCTTTGGGGGAGATTTTTAATCAAACATCTTTGACGCACTTGAAGGTATAATTTAAGGCCTGTTTATGCCTTATTGAAACCTGAAAAGTGATTTGCAATATGAGTCAAAGTTGTTTACCCTGTTGCATTTGTTGCAACAAAGGCAGATTGTCCAAAGCTGTTCTATCTGCTGAACAGGCTGGACATAAACTGTCTACGCTGCTCTGTTTTGTTGAGCAACTTGGACAGATTCTAAGTGTTCTGTTCTTTGTGAATAGAACATGTTCTTTGTGAAGAGGCTAAACACTTTGTGGAATATGTTTCCAAGTCCTCATGTATTTTTTTGGCTACAAGATCAGACTACAAGTCGAAGACAAAGTGGAAAACAGAAACTGCAAAAGCCTTCCTACGCTGTTCTGTTACATGAAGACACACAGATATCTGAAAAGGGTGACAAACCTTTTCTTATATCAAAATGGCCTTAACCAAAGAAGAAAGATTCAAAGTTGACATTCCTCATTTGGTTAAAGCCTTATGCAACAGTGACAAAAAGAAGAAGACAAAGATTCTGCAACATGAAGACAAGTCTGCTATATTAGAATGTGTGCAGAAAAGTTGTTTTGTCTTTTTGGAAAGACATCCCAGTTTCTCATTGTCCAATGAAGAAGCTTCACTGAGATTCTCAGTGAGAGTATAAAAGGAAGATTCTAAGGGTTGTGAGATATCCAAGAGTGAGAAATCAGATCGTGCATTAAAGTGTGTTTTTCATGCATGCAAGTCTGCTTGAATATAACAGTACGTGTGTCTAAGCTGTTCATACTCAAGCTGTCCATTTGTGTCTTGTAAAATCAGTGAGTCCATCTAAGTGAGTGTATTCATTGTATCTAGTTTGAGTGTGTCTTAGATTAATTGAACCATCTGTTGTATCTGTCATCTCAGCTTGAACCTTTCCGCAGTCAAGCTTGTTTGTAATTAATATTTGTTAATAGTATACACAAACATTGAGAAAAAAGTGTTGAATTTTAATTTGCTGTATTCACACCCCCCCCCCTCTACAGCTTAGAACAATACTCTAGGAAAACCTTTTGGGACCTACAACTGGTATTAGAGCAGATAGAGTGTGTGTCAACTCTAGATCTCTCAATCTCCCTACTTTCCCATGGACAACAGTGCTGCCAGTTCCTCCTCTTACTATGACAATGGTTCAATGGCCAAACCCCCCAAATTCAATCATCAAAACTTGTCTGGTTGGAAGTGCAGAATGATGCTCTACTTAGAGAATCTGGATGTACAACTTCCAGAGATAGTAATGGAAGGTCCCTATGTGCCAACTTCCGTTACTACTATCACTCCTGCTGTTGAAGGAGCTGCCCCTGAGACCAAAACCTTTGAGAAGGCCAAAGCTCAATGGTCTGATGAAGACAAAAGGCTGGTTGCCCTTGATGCAAAATCCAGGAACAACCTGGTGATTTCTCTTTCTGATGATGTGTTCAAACAGGATGAGAAAATGAAGACTGCAAAGGATATGTGGGATACTTTGTGTACCATCTATGATGGTCCCACAATCACACTGGATAACAGGATCAACAATCTTGTTAGACAGTATGAACTCTTCTTTGCAAAACCAAAGGAGTCACTTATAGAAACCTATACCAGGTTCACTGCTCTTATCAATGATCTCAAAGCTGTTGGGATCACAAAGGACAACTTAACTCTGGTGAACAAGTTCTTGGACATCCTACCTGAAGAATGGAACTACTTTTCTACTATCTTGAGAAATTCAGGTACCATCAAAGGTATGGATCTTGTAAACTTGTATGGATCCCTACTGAATGATGAGCAGTCAAGGCAACTATTAAGAAATGCCTTGGAAATGTCTAAGAGAGGTGCTACCTTGGTGGCCAGCGTGAGACAACCTGTTGGTCAGGTATGTGATGTGTTCACACAACCTGATCAACAGGCTAATGATGAAAGGGAAGAGATGTCTGAAGAGGAAGACTGTGAAGATCTTGCTGAACTTGATGATGAGAAAATGATTGCAATGCTTGTTAAAAAGTTCAATAAGAAGAGGTTTGGTGTAAGAATGCTGCAGAGGAACTCAAATGCTGTCAAAAAGAAGGCATTTGATAAAACTAAGGCTGAGTGCTTTAAATGTGGCAAAACTGGTCACATAGTTGCTGACTGTGTGTCGAAAGCTGTTGGCCAGTCGTCCAAACCATTCAAGACAAACAGGGACGATGGCTACAGGGTTAAGTACCTTATGGCCATGGCTAAGCTGAAAAAGTTGGAAAACTCAGTGGCTTCCAACAAGCAAAAGGGACTCATGGCTGAGACATGTGATTGGGAGGAATCTAACTCATCTTCAGATGAAGAAGATAACAACTGTCTGATGGCCAACACTGATGTCCCATCAACCAGTCACTTCAAACAGGACCTGGCTGAAACTGAAGCCTTCAGCAGCTTAGAGAACTGGAATCCCACAATGATGTACAAGGTACAAAACTTTATGGCTTACCATTCTGATGAAAAAGTAAAATTGTTTGAATACATCTTTGTTGATTTAAAAACTGCCGTTGAGAAGCACAATGTTTTATTGTCTGAAATCTCTAAGCTTAAAAATGATCTTGACATAAAATCCAGTAAACTGGACAGTTTCCATAAGTTGGAAACTGAGCTTGATGAATTAAAACACATCAACTCCATTTTACTAGAAGAAAAGAGAGAGACAGACATAAAATATGCAAAGCTTCAAAACATAGTTGACTCTTGGTGCCAATCTGCACAAAAAGTCAGCCATTGCATTAGTCAACAGATCCTTGCACAAATCCAAGCCTATCTTGGAGGGGATCTTGAGAAAGCAACTTCTATTGTTGAGATAAATAATCTGAAAAACCACTCTTGGTGAGCTTCCTAGCACTTTCATTCAGAAAGTAAATGGTAAGCTAGTCTCAACAAATAGGGTTGTCATGCCTCAAAATACTGACAGCTTGTGTGAGAAAGCTCCAAAAGCTGTTGATGGAATATGTTCTCCATCGAATCAGCCTACTAAGTACTCTGCTGATTCACACAAGCAAAAGAAAGGAAAACAAGCTCAAGCTGCAGCTGTGGACTCTACACCTGTTGACAAAACAGGCTTTGGGTCCAAAGCTGATGGGTAAGAGACCTGTTAATCCTTTTGATGCTAATCATTTTGAGAAAAAGGTTTTCAAAAGGTAAGTAGCTTTCTTTCAACAGGGGTAAGTCTCATGTTGAAAGTAAATCTGCTGTGGTTTCAAATAAGTTTTTAAATCATAGTGGAAAATTGGTTATAAATGAAGGTAAGTCTTTCAAAACCAAAAGTTGTGATTATGATGATAGGCAACATCCATCACATCTCAGTAAAGGCAAAGGCAAAGCCATTGCTCAACCTGAGAAATTTGAGAATAAGTTTCCGAAACCTGTGGAAGGTCAAAAGCCAATCAAGCTTCCTGTGTTTGATATTTGTCCTCCCAAAAAGAGGAAAGAAGAAACAGGCAAAGCTGTTGCCATTGTGCCTTCCACCCAAACTGTTGATTCATCTAGAAACAGTAATAAGTTTGCTAAACCTGCTGACAGAATCAATAAAAATAATCCAGAATATGTTTCTGGAGGCTCTTCTTCCAAAAAGGCTAAAAAGAGAAAATGTTATAAGTGTGGGAAGAAGACACATATGGCCAAAGACTGTCCTGAAACTGAGGACATGAGGCATGTTGACTCTGCTAGTTCCATCATTGCAAAAACGAGCAGTGGTGGAAGTAACATAGTCAATGAAGATGGTATCCAAGCTGATACCATCCAAATAGGAAATATTAGTGTGGATATCATTGGTCCATCAACAAATGTTGATGAATTAGGAGAACTCATCCCTATGATGAGTTCCCCTAAAAACAACTAATGACACTCTGCAGGACAAACAACATCCTAGGTTTGGTAATTAGACAGTGGCTGCTCAGGACATATGACAGGTTGCAAGGACCTGCTGAGTGATCTCAGGCCTGAAAAAGTGCCAAAAGTCACATTTGGTGACAATGTACAGGGATCCACAGAAGGATATGGAACTCTTCAAGCTGGTGCTGCAGCGTTCAAAAGGGTAGCCTATATGGTTGGGCTGAAACATAATCTTTTAAGCATAAGTCAACTATGTGATGCTGGTTACAAGGTTAACATTGATGAGCACCTGAGTTACATATTGGATCCCTAAGACAAAGTTGTGTTGTGTGCACAACGAAAGAAAGGTGTATATGTTGTGGACATGAAATCTGCTGATCCCACAACTGAAACCTGCTTTAAATCAAGAAGCAATGCAGACCTGAACTGGTTATGGCATAAACGGTTATCACACTTGAACTTCAAGAATATCAACAAACTCTATAAGAAAGAGTTGGTAACACGTTTGCCTTTTATAACCTTTGTAAAGGATAAACTCTGCACAGCTTGTGAGAAAGGCAAGCAGAGAAAATCATCTTTTAAATCTAAGCATAACTTCTCTATTGATACTCCTCTCTTCTTAATCCACATGGACTTGTTTGGACCAGTCAGTGTCCCAAGTCTAGGAGGAAGAAGATACACTCTAGTAATGGTTGATGAGTTCTCCAGGTTTACATGGGTAATCTTTCTGAAGAGCAAAGGAGAGGCTGCTAGAGAAATCATCGGATTTATCAAGAAGATGGAAAAACTTAACTCTGCTCAAGTAAAGCAGCTTAGAAGTGATCATAGTACTGAATTCAAAAACAGTATTCTTGAGGACTTTTGTGAAGA
>JAANYP010006836.1:0-10605 GCA_020465985.1 Centrapalus pauciflorus | reverse complement strand
AGATTGTAGTGCTGGAGTCCATAATAAATGTACATGTTCATTACAATAAAATATTTTATTTCATACAAAAATGTAATATATAAATGTTCAAAAGTGAACTACTGTTGAACAATTCACATAATTTGAAGTTCATTACGATAAAAATGTTATATTTCATGCAAAAATACAATATGCACATGTTCAAAGTGCATCATCAGATCACATGTGCATATTGTTTAAATATTATAATTTTGCATGATATAGAATTTTTTTTATCGTTATAACTTCAAATGATGTGAACTCGTCAATTGTAATGCACTTTTGAACATGTGTATATTATACTTTTGTATAAAATAAAACATTTTATTGTAATGAACATGTACATTTAATATGAGACTCCAGGACTCCACTCTAATATGGGACTACATGGAACTTAACCCTATATATATATATATATATATATATATATATATATATATATATATATATATATATATATATATATATATATATATATATATATTGATGAGATATGTGTGGAGAGTAAGAGATATGCATATTAGGTGTATGACCTAATGGTGGTCTGCATTGATGGCGCACACACACATAAGGTGTGTGTGCGGTGCTCCGGCCGTACCAAACACATGTGTGTGTTTGGTTTTCCCGTTCTTCGTGTGTTTGATTGCATACATGGCGCCGCACGACCGTGTCATCACCGGTGGATACCGAGAGCATCTCATTTGTGTATTCTTGTCATTGAATACAAATGTATGATTTTTATATGCTTTCACGTTTACTTATCTTATGTGTACTTGATGATCCGTGTACGGAATTCGTGATTTTAAAAAGGTTCCGTTGTGTGTTAATATGATTAATGTTTATGTTTTTTATGAAAAACGATACGAATTCCCAACATAAACAAAAAAATATCAACAAAAAATGTGGATTTGAATCATATAACACAGACAAAAGAATTCGCTGGAAAAATGTTCGTCAGAGACGAATGGTTGGTTAACAGATCGCAAATGGTTCATCAGGCTGTAGGGATTTTTTTCTAAAATATCATTATGATAAGTTTTTGACAGTTATGATATTTTATGCAATGAAAAATGGTTAAAAATTTTAATCACAAAAAAAAAAAAACCAACCTTAAAGTTTTTTTAGCGTAAAATTCCTCTTTGAAAACTTCGTGATTTATATTTTAGTTTATGAAAACAATTATCAAAACAAATTTTTTTATCTTTTTGGTTTATGATTTTAGGTTATTAAAACCCCATTTTTTCCAATAGCCAAATATTAAAAATCAAGAAAAGAAAAAGATTAATTTAAGAATTTTTATAAGAAAAAAATAAAATGAAAATACGAAAAGGTAAAATCATATAAACATTTTGGTTTCTTTTTCCATAATTAACCTAATTAGCAATATATATATATATATATATATATATATATATATATATATATATATATATATATATATATATATATATATATATATATATATATATATATATATATATATATGATCAATGAGGTATCATATTAGACTGGGGTACTGGAGTCCACCCTTGTTTGACACTTATTTCTTATTAGTTATGACTTAAATTTAAATAATAGATCATATGGGTGATTGGAAACAAAATGGTACTTTCGGTATGTATATTATTGATTGACACTTAACAAAATTAAAAATCTCATTTTTTATCTCCATCAAGATTCTCAACATCATAATTTGTTCTTATCTCTTTCGTCCCAAATATCTCTCCATTATCATTCCAAAACATCCAAGGATTCTAAACAAAACCACATGAATCACTCATAATCTATCATCATTCTTATTTTCATTGAGATTGGTTGCACACATATATATCGCGCTCTCGTTCTTTATTAAAAACCATAATCATCATTCATCTCATTTCCAAAGAACCAAGGTCGGAAAATCTCTCTGTTGTGATTTTTAGTACCCGATTTTATTTTGATTTTGTGGTTCTTACACCCAAGTTCAGCGAGACATTGATATTGTCGATCACTGTCAAGGTTTTTCTTGTTTGATTTGTCCATCGGTTCATGTATGTGGAAATTGAGATTTATCTCATTTAGGCATTTTTATTTGATACATCTATGTCTATGTACTACATGTTACCGGTTTTAGATTTTAGACTTTTTTCTATCATTTTCAGTTGCATTTGTTTAACTATCAAACACATTTGTTTAATTGTTAAATCCATATGTTTACGAGCCAATTGCACTTGTTCAATTTATGATGTTAAAGCACATGTTCATTAAGAGGTGCATTTGTTCATTAAGAGCCAAATGCACTTGTTCAATTGTTAATTACACTTGTTCAACATCATGTTCAATTGTTAATTGCACATGTTCATTAAGAGATGCAGGAAAAGCGACACATGTTTATAACACTGCAGTTGAACATATTCAAATGTAATATGCAATTATAACTCTTCATTTAACGAGTTCATTTATTTTCATAAACAATTTATTTAGAAGGAAGAGGTGATACATGAAAAAGTGATGGATGATTCCATAATGTACGTGCATTTGTTTTGGAAACTAATCCCTATAATTATGGAATTTATTAAATTGATAGTTGTAATTAATTTATTGTTACTACTTAGATGACTATATTACCCTTTGATAGTTATAACCAAACATAAAGGAACTCCGGTTCCCCAGTCTAACATCGTATCCCGTTGATCTCGACCATATATATATATATATATATATATATATATATATATATATATATATATATATATAGGGTTGGGATCATTGCAGAACTTTAATTTAGTGTAGAACCATAGAACCAATCTAAACCATCGGATTATAATATAACACTAGGGATAAGATGGTAATTATGCAATTAACATTGAATTAATAGTAACCTACCAAGTTTGACTGCACATTTTGACCATTTTTGACTCTTTTAATATCGAACGGACATGCAGTGTTGCATATATGATATATTGTATCACTTCGATGTTGAATGTGTGATATAAACTGTAATTCGACATTCCATGATCTCTATATAATATATTGAATGGAGTCTAGGTAAAAAAAATTTTTACGAAAAATAAACACGTAAAATTTTTTTGAAAAAAATATATCATTACTGTTATCATTAAATCAACCAACTTTTGACTACTAATTTTGTCCATTATTATGGTTCTGTTAATTTTGAATGTACATGCAGTGTTGCATCGATGTTGTATATACGACATCGAGTGTTCATTCGACATTGAAAGATATCGGTCATGCTACATTGCATCGTGGTCTGGGTAATTTTCTTTTTACGAAAAGTAAACACGTAAAATTTTTTCTAGAAAAATATATTATTACTGTTCTCATTAAATCAACCAACTCTTGACTACTAATTTTGACCATTATTTTGGTTCTGCTAATTTTGAATGTACATGCAGTGTTGCATCGCCGTTGAATATACGATATCAAGTGTTCATTCGACATTGAATGATATCAGCCATGCTACATTGCATCGTAGTCTGGGTAATTTTTTTATACGAAAAATAAACACGTAAAATTGTTTCGAAAAAAATATTTCATGACCGGTCTCGTTTTAAAGAGTATAAAATTCTCGTTTTTATGATATGATTTTTTTAATTAACAATTAATCATATTAATGTTATTTTAATTTAAAGAAAAATGATATTTATTTTACTAATGCCAATCTATTTGCTATTTCCAATCTATTCCTTTTTTACCACTAAAAATTAAAAAATCACTAATGCCAATTTTTTTTTTCACTAATTCCAAACTTTATGGTTTTAATCAAGACCATTAGATTAATCTAATCTATGGACGATATTGGTTCTACGATTCTACACTAAATTTAGGTTTTGCAATGATCCCATATATATATATATATATATATATATATATATATATATATATATATATATATATATATATATATATATATATATATATATATATAGTACCCTAATGTGAATGATCATTCACATATTTTTTTTTTAATAGACATGTATAAGACAACATTATAAGACTTTTTTTCAAAAGAAGCAACATCATAAATTTTGTGAATGATAAAAAAAGATCATGTGAATGGTCATTCACATGGTGTGAAATGATCATTCACATATGTGAAATGATCATTCACATGGATGACCATTCACATAAATATGAATTGAGCATTCACATAATTTTTAAAGACACAGAAAATGTGAATGTATGTGAAATTCATATATCATGCGTATAACATTAAATTAAACATGATTATGAGAAAAAAAATTAAATTTTTTTTAAAGGTTGGTACCTTTTGGTGTACTTGATTTCGAGAGGTACCTTTTTGAACCTATATATATATATATATATATATATATATATATATATATATATATATATATATATATATATATATATATATATATATATATATATATATATATAGGTTCAAAAGAGTCCCTTTAAAAATCCAGTGTACCAAGGGTACCCATCCAAAGCCACAAGATTAAATAAATCAATGGTTGTGATCAAAAAAATGAAACTCCATGCGCGTCCCCCTTTTTTTAGCTGGAAGGGTATTTTCGTAATTACGGCGATCATCCACATACATATAAAATGATCATTCATATTACTTTTTTGATCATTCACATTACTTAATTATTCATTCACAACACTTATTTGATCATTCACACGAATTATTTGACTATTTAAAATTATTTTAAAACTATTTGATCATTCACAATATTATTTGACTATTTACACTTCTTGTATAATTATTTGATCATTCACATTAGTTAATTGACCATTCACATTATTTAAATGATCATTCACATTACTTAATTGACCATTCACATTACTTAAATGATCATTCACATTATTTATTTGATCATTCACATTACTTAATTGTTCATTCACAACACTTATTTGACCATTCACAAGAATTATTTGACTATTTACAATTTTGACACTTATTTGATCATTCACGACATTTATTTGATCATTCACAATAATTATTTAACTATTTACACTTCTTTTATAATTATTTGATCATTCACATTACTTATTTGATCATTCACATTACTTAATTGACCATTCACATTAGTTAATTGATCATTCACAACACTTATTTGATCGTCACATGAATTATTTGACCATTTACAATAATTATTTGACTATTTACAGTTCTTCTACACTTATTTACCATTCACAATAATTACCAGGGCCGGTTTTAAGTATTGTTATGCCCCGGGCGAGATAGAAAAAAATGCCCTAAATGTCTACATACAACATACTATTTTTTGGGCACCAGAAAATTGTGATGATGAAACATACAGTATAGACAATAAAGAATATGTATTTAGAATGGCTACATGAGTTGTAAGCGTGAAAAGGAAACACCTGAGTTTCGTTTCTTTGATACTTTCTTTTCTCGTCGTTTCTTTGATTTTTCTTTCTTTCTCCTTCTTTCTTTTTGTTACTCGATCAAGAGGCAACAATCAAAATTTACTCCTATAAGTTAGTGAATTACAAAATACTTGAATTGATGAATTCACATACCACAAAGTTAAAAACAGATACAAAAGCTATTTGCATATTTCATGGTAACAAAATTATACAAAGCTATTTCACAAAAAATAACTAGTTGAATTCAACAGGAGCCTCTCATCTGCAAGTTAGGTTGATGATTGTACGACACAACTACTTGTTATGTTTTCCTAAATGTAATTCTCCTTGAACTCATTTGAGTGATTTTGTGTTTCATCAAATTGACTTTAGTTCCTCCCCCACCCATTGGATTCAGGTAACAACAAGCATAGTGATTTCTATAATATATAATATCTTATATTGTCGTAAAGGAGTAACTTAGCAATGGACCAAAATCATTCTCAATAAAAACTATTGCTTTCTAATCCGTGTACGTCAATTGTATATCCATTATAACACTGTGACTTGCAAAATTTTATGTGCAAGTAAGAACCAATAGACAATAATCCAACATTCAAATTATACGAACATACGAAATTTTACAGGAACATACAGAAACTTAAAGCAACAATCGATGTATCAATCGATTATAATCAAAAACTTAAAATGATCGATGTATTTGAGAGTTGAGACCTGTACCTTCTGTTGTACCACAGTACCGTCGATGGCCGATTTAAACAATTAGTCGGTTAAAGCATAGGTCTATAGGAGAAGAAAGAAAGACCGATAATAAAGCAATAGCCAATTAGGATACCACCGTACCAATACCGTCGATTGAGATAGATGGGGAAGGAGAAAGAGAGACCGATGATTAGGGTACCACCGTACTAGCAGCAACATCGCCGATTGAGACACATGGGGGAGGAAAAAGAGAGACCGTGAATGCACTGTCGATTGTGATAACTGACCATCGGTCATCGCCCATCCATCTTCTACTTCTCTGCGTGACCTTTCCTCTTCCTCTGTGACTCTTTGGTCTCCTAAAAACCTTTAATTTTGTCGTCTGCTGAATTGATTGGAAAAAGACGGCAGAAAGAGAAACACAGAAAACATTAAGCATGAACCAGTTAGAATTGAAATGGACTAAACAAACTGGGCCTAGTATAAGGCTGAATGGGCTAAAATTTTGCTACCCCTTACATTTTGTTGCCCTGGGCCGTGGCCCAAATTGCCCCCCCTATTGGGCCGGCCCTGATAATTACTTGACCATTCACACTTCTCCTACACTTATTTGATCATTCACAACACTTATTTGATCATTCACAATTCTTCTACACTTATTTGATCATTCACAAGAATTATTTGACCATTCATAGTATTTATTTGATCATTCACATTAATTATTTGACCATTTATAATAAGTTTAGAAAAAGTGTGAATGATCAAATAATTATTGTGAATGATCAAATAAGTGTTGTGAATGATCAAATAAGTGTAGAAGAAGTGTAAAAGTCCAATAATTATTGTGAATGATGAAATAAATACTGTAAATGGTCAAATAATTCATGTGAATAATCAAATAAGTGTTGTAAATGGTCAATTGATTAATGTGAATGGTCAATTAAGTAATGTGAATGATCATTTAAGTAATGTGAACGATCAATTAAGTAATGTGAATGGTTAATTAAGTAATGTGAATGATCAATTAAATAATGTGGATGATCATTTAAGTTATGTGAATGGCCAATTAAGTAATGTGAATGATCATTTAAGTAATGTGAATGATCAAATAATTATAAAAGAAGTGTAAATAGTTCAATAATTATTGTGAATGATCAAATAAGTGTACAAGAAGTATAAATAGTTAAATAAGTATTGTGAACGATCAATTAAGTAATGTGAATGGTTAATTAAGTAATGTGAATGATCAATTAAATTATGTGAATGGTCATTTAAGTAATGTGAATGGTCAATTAAGTAATGTGAATGGTTAATTAAGTAATGTGAATGATCATTTAAGTAATGTGAATGATCATTTAAGTAATGTGAATGATCAATTAAGTAATATGAATGATTAATTAAGTAATGTGAATGGTCAATTAAGTAATGTGAATGGTTAATTAAGTAATGTGAATGATCAATTAAATAATGTGAATGATCATTTAAGTAATGTGAATGGTCAATTAAGTAATATGTGTGAATTATAGTTTCTACCAATTCAATCAACAATATGCAAATTATAAGAACAATGAAATTAATCAATACTAACCAAATGATTCGATTGATGATTTGTTGATTACAAAATGATTGTCAGTATCTGCGTATACAGTGCTTCTTGAATACGTACAAAATGAAATCTCTGACAGATCTCTCTATTTTGGAAAGTCAAAAAGGCTATTTATACTTATTTACAAACTATTAAGAAAATACATAAACAGTCCCTAGACTTTGATTTTCATCAATTAAAAACATATTCTAACAATCTCCCCCTTTGATGAAAATAGCAAAGTCTTCAAATCGATAAGCCCAACTTCTGTTCAAACCTTCTGATACTTTTCCGATCCGAAAGCCTCCATTCAATTTTAGAAATAAACTCAACCATGAGTCTTCGGTCGTTAACAGATAAGGCTCCTTTCTTTGTCTTCCTTTTCTGATCAGCAGCAAGCTTACCTTTCAAACTATTCAAAACTTTAATCAACGTACCATCAGAAAACTTATTTAGCTCCACACTCCTCATTGCTCTCAACTTTTTATTCCTATCTTTATACATGACTGCTGGATGCTTCACCATGATCACTTGAAACTCTTTCAGCTCACCAGCAAATTTAATATCTCTGTGTGGTGCAGTCATGTTAATCTTCCTCATGCCTCTTTCAACCCCAATCTGTAGGTCTTGCACTGACATTAATACCAATTTGGTATGCATAAAGTGAAACAGTGTCTTTAGCGCAAATCTACAATGTTCATTCCTTTTATTTCTGCACAGTTCGTCAAAAAGATCTTCAATATCGACCAAGTGCATGTTGAACATGTCAGCTTCCGTGAACACATACGTATTTCCATCTGACCTAGTGACTGTAAACTTTGGATAAAATATCTTGACAAATCTTTCTTTATCAATCTTCACCAGATCCACTATCCTGAATTCGCTCTTAACCTTCTCAACCTCTTGAGTCTTATTTCTCAGGAAACTAGCATAATTAACCAGATATTAGGCATATTCGGCTCTAGAACTCGGAATAACTTGTGAAATGAGCATGGAGCTTGCTTTTTGCAAAAGATTCGTTTCTCCAGAATATCTTCAATGTACGGCATCTTGTTTTTTTTTCTGATAAACTCCGCAGACTTGTTCTCTGGCAGTTCAAGCTTTTTCACCTTCTTCTTGCTTATTTCATCCTTATTCAACAGAGTTAACATATCTTGAATCTCCCTCTGCACCACTTGTTGAGCTTGAAATCTTAGTCTGTGTTGTTTCTTTGATTCATCAGCAAGTACAAATTCATTGAAAAATCTATCCATCACCTCCACTTCATTCAAAACTACTGTTTCTTGAGCCATACTACTCTCAACAGGAAACTCTTCAAAATCTTCTTTAATTTGTACAACCACCTCAGGCTTTTCAACCGTTGGGGTTGATTCAACCTCTTTCATAATTTCCTCGACTAACACTTCCTCCTATTCGATTCTTTCAGCTCGATAATCTACATCCGTCAAAGTGATTATGTCATCATCTTTAGACACTTCAATATACTCCTATCTTTCTTCTCCTGTCTCTTGAATACTTAGCTCTTTATCTTTCTCTTGAACGTCTTCCTCTGAATCAATATACTCAATAAACTGATAAATATCGGACTGAGTGTTCAAAGGAACTGGAACATCTTCATAAAGAATCAATCCCAGTTCTCTCTGTTCACCAGCAGATTCTTTAGATCCCCCAGCTTGTTTCTCCTGAGCTTCCGGCTCCTTTTCCGATACGTTATCATTAAAACTCCAGGCGTCGGTTCATCAAGCTTTCTCCTCTTCTCCCCCTCATGAGGAGCATCATCAGAGTCTTCGTCATGCTCATCATGTTTCCTCTTTGATGAGGAAGCTTGAGCCTTGCAGGTATCTTCCACTGCAGCTACTCTTTCCGAAAGATTACCCAACGCCGTTACCACTGTATTTTCCAGACTGATCATACGTTCTCGCATTTCATCAAACTGCTCAAAAACAAAATCTTTCAATTTTTCCTTCAACTCTTCTATAGCTTGTTTTGACTCATTTTGCTTAACAGACTCCTCCGCAACATCCTTTCCCTTCAAGAACTTCTGAATGTTGGTCATTTGAGCCATTACCTCAGCCAGTTGATTAGATACATGCGTGTTTACTCCAGAAACAACTTCATTCAAGGCTTCTGTCAATGTTGACTCAGTCACAAACGGGGATAAATTCACCACTGGGTCACGAAGACTTCCAGTTGACACAACAGTCGAACTTGTATAAAGAACTTCTGTGTGGCCAGTGCTCAGAGTTGGTATTGGCGTTTCTCTGATTGGAATTCCACCCTCTTCAAGTGACGGAGCAACAAATGCTTCTGTTACTAAGGGTGTTCCGGTGGGAACACTAAGTTCAACCACACTCATTTTGTGAAGACCTCCCCTTCCGGGTCAGTCCTCAGAGTCTAGGTCCCACATCATGCAATACAATATCAATCAAACTAAGATAGAGTAATTAATTGCGGAATATTAAATTACAAGTACAAACATTTTAGGATTAAGTTCATTACAAATTACAGATTTTCAAATTAAAGTTATAAAAAGGGTAACATCTAATCTAATCATCACATCAAACATTACATCAAGTCTACCCAGAACCACCACATTTGATATCTTCCAATCAGTACCAGATAATTGTTGAGTAGTGGTCTAAGAAAGCTTCAAAACTTGGATTTCTTGATGACCTAAGCACTAGGTCCTGCAGGTGATTTTCCTTTGGCTTTTCCTGTAAAATTTTAAAGCAACATCTGTAAGCAACGCTTAGTGAGTTAATAGATTTTCAATATTAACATGCGTGTCAAGCGGAGTCATAAATCTAAGCGTGATATGTCTTGGCTGCCGCTACAGCCCTCATCATGATTGAGATATAGTATCTTAAGATCGGATGATGTTCTAACCACACTCACGCTTATATCGTGGGGATCAGCCACATACTGGGCTAGCTACCAGT